>JAPYZL010111503.1:0-10470 GCA_030522825.1 Platygaster orseoliae
CACTTTTTAAAAAACTCAAAATCTAAAAAGATATTCGAGTTAGAAGTTTCGACCAATCAGATTTCTCAGATTTCAAACTCGAATATCTTTTTAGATTTTGAGTTTTTTAAGAAGTGGCAAAGGACTTTTTTACTCAGAAAAATATGAAGAAAATTTGGGTAGAGTTTGGTTCATGGTTTTTATCCCCACTCCTCGAAAAAGTGCATTAATTGTTTAAATTTCAAATTTGAATAACTATTTTGATTTTGAGTTTTGTAAAAAGTGGTAAAGGAAAAGTCGTCTTAGAATTTGTTAAGGAATATTGGATTTCTTTTTGGCACGTGAATTTTGGTACACCCTGTATATTAAATCTACATTTTTAATTTGTCAATGATGAGCTATATTTTAATAATATAGTACGCATTTTATTATTTAACGTAGGAAGGCATAGAATATTTATAGTCTGAAACTAAGGTTCTCTTTTCCCAATAAAATTTTCGTATTTACGAAAATGCCGATTTAAATATTCTTAACTTTTTCTAGGTATTAAATATTTCTTAAAAAAATATCATCGTTTTTTCTGTATCTATTACAAAACGTTTCTTTTTTATCTAAATTTTCGAAAACCAAAATCTTCTTAAAAATAATTCAATTCTGCTATTTTTAATAATCGTCTTTATATTTGTGATTTAAATTTGTATCTTTCAAGTTCATAATTTATAACATCACCGACACTGAAGGAATTCTGATTTTTTTAAATAACTACAAATACTCTATATATTTCTACTCAACTCCAACTCAATCACAAATTTTCTATTCCATCTTAAATCATGATCAATCATTTTTTTACTTAATTTATTAATTATGTCACTAAATTTTCTTTTTCAGAAATAATGAAAATTCCTCAAAACACAAATCCTGAATGATCACTCGAAAAATTTAATAGAATCTTTTAGTAATTCTTTCTTATTTATTTCAACTTCAATTATGGTAACTTTTACTTATAAACTCGCCTGAAAATCTGTTGAAACTCCCACAAAAAAAATCTTCAAAACCAACTCTTCAACCTCAACTCTAAATTTTTACTAATTTCCAATTAACCTAAGACTGAAAAATATATTTTGTTCACCTAACTAAATTTTATCAAACTGCAACAAATTTTGATTCAGTCAAAAAAATTTAAGTTTCTGCTAACTTGAATTTGTTTGTCCTAACTCAAAATACTCTATCGTCAAAAAAATGTGTTTGTCTCGACTAAAAATGTATAAAAGTAAACCAAATTGGTTTTTTACTCAACTCATCGAATCACCTAATTATCCGTTATCTGAACCCCCCTTCCAAAAAAATAAAAAAACAAACTCCAAAAATCTCCTCTCAAAAACCCCGCACCTTGCAAGATCAGTAAGTAAGTCTCGATAGCGTTTCGGTACTCTTTGGGCAATCTTCGCTCAAGCTCCTCGCCCTGATGACATTAGTCACAGTCGGGCGCGCAAGGCGAAGGAAAAGCAAAGTCGAGGGTGTGGAGAAGGGAAAGAAGAAGAAGAAAAGTGCGCTTTTCCTTGGCCGCCCTCGCTGGCGCGGGTGGGGCGGCCATTTTCTCGAGTTCTTAATATTTTCATGATGGCGGACGGCGCGAGCGGGCGCAAAAAGGAGGAGGAGGAAGGGGGGAAGCCGGTGGGCGAGGGGGCGGGAAGGGGGTGCATCCTAAGCGGTGCGCTCGACGAGAATCTCGAGTCGGTCGGACGGGGGTGCTCCTGGAACACCGGCCTGGTAGGGGTGAAATTAGAAAAGGGGAGATTTAAATATCAAGCCCCGAGGGGCGGACCGCTCGTTCTCTCCTGCATTACCATCACCCTTCGCCCGTCCTTCAACCCCCTTTTCTCTTCGCCGCTGCACCCACACCATATCGATCCCTGCAGGCCAGAGAAAAGGCGCCTAAGAAGCTTCGTCCGGCCAAGGGAAAGAAAGGACGAGTGCGTTGAGGGAATGAACGGGTTGCGGAAGGATGCGAATGGTGTAGGGTTTCCTTGCGACAGGCAAATATTTGAATTCGAGAATGGATTTTAAATGAGAAAGTGTTGTATTACGAGGTTTGGGAATTGGATTGTTTGGTATGAAGAGGTTTATGATGACTTGCGTTTTTGTGGTGTGAAGAAACATTAGAGATGGTAGGGAAGTAGTTTTGTATGATTTTGTATGGTTTCTGGTATTATTTAATTGATTTCTGTATTTTTTTTATTTTTTCTTTTACCTTTTTTCTTATTTGGTTACTCATCTGAACATTTCTTTTTCTGGGATATTGTGTAACTGTCCGTCGTTATTTATAAGTCTCCTGGATTTGGAATAATTTTTGTGTATTGTGCATCATTTTCATTGGTTTCGGTGGTAGCTATAATTTTTTCTGATTGTTTAGAGTCATTCACTATTTCTTTTTATTGTCCATAATATTCGGTTGATTTTCATTCTTTGGTATGATTTTTGGTGGAATGCTATGATGTTTCAGGTTTTTCAAGGCATATTTTGTTATGGATTTTCAAAGCATAAAAAACTACGGTGCATCGAAGAAAGTCTGTATGATGTGTAGTTACACATTTTCATATTTTTGAAAAATTTTTTTCTTCAACTCAAATTTACTTTGAACATTTTACAAAATTTTCTATATTATTTAAAGATATTTTAAACAATTTATTACCTATCATGCGTTTCCGCGAAATTCATAAATTATTAACATTTTTTTTTAAGTACTCTATCAATCATAAACGATTGCGAACATTTTACAAGTAATTTCGGAAAATTCACAAAATATTGTACAGTATAATTCTGTTTTTTTTTTTCTTTGCGTTTCAAGAGAATATTGTCGAAAACAAATAGAAATGGTTTATTTACTATATACACTCAATAACACTTATTTCTGAAAGCCTTAAAATAATGTTATTTAATTTTTCATATAAATTATTGAAGAAATCTGACACCTCTCTGTTGTTGATCTAAGCACAAAAATTACAAGTGAAATAAAAAATTTCTATCAATATTTAAAATATCAAAGACAAAAGTAAAATTTATAGGAACGCAATAAAAACTTGATCATAAAATTACCAAAAACCATGAAAAACTTTGAGATATGGTGAAAAGTTACATGGACTGTTCTAGCAACAGAAAAAAAAATCAAAGTCATTTATTTTTGGTAATTTCAAATCAAATCATAAAGTCTATCATTATCACCTTTCCAGAGTATTTGCAACAAAAAAAAATTTTTTTTCAAATGTCCAAACGTTGATAAACAAACGTTACCCAAATTATGAAATTCCCACATTTTATTTCAATGTCAACCATAGGTTCCACGCAGTTCTCAATAACCAACTAATTCCAGCAACAAAAAAACAACAAACCCACATAACCCTTTAGTCAATTCCAAATGCCTCTAAAAACCACATGTCACAGCTTGAAACCCCACACATACTCCACTCACAACTTGATCTTCATCGCAAAAACGTCCACGAAGAAAACCCAGCTTTCTTCCACCCCATATTTTCCGTATCTGGAATAAATGTGCAAGGGTTTGCGCAACGCCCCTTCTTTAATTACGTTCGACTCCCTTCTCGGCACTGGTTCTTTCGCGCCTTCTCCCACTTGCCCACCGTCATGCTTCCGTTTTCCTCTTCCGAACACCCAACCCCGGCCCCATTCGACGAGCCCCAAGTCACCAACCCCCCAAGCTCACCCCCCTCAAGCCCCCGACCACCCCCGACAACCTCCTTCGCTCGCCTTCGTTCTACCAACTTCGTTTCATCCATTCATCCTCGGGCGGGCTCTTCTGTTTTTAGAGAAGAAAATTTTAATTGGAATTCAGACGCCGCGCACCTACTTCTCTCTTACACCCTCCGTACCCCCCCTCCCCCCACCCCCGCAACCTCGTCCTCTTACTCCAAGTTCTTCTATTTTCCGGGGCTGGAGGGCTCGGGGGGAGGAAAAGGGGTTGCTTGGGACCAATAATCCAATTGTCCCCGACTTCGCTTTCCAACCTCCTGAAATATTAAATGCGCCGGTTGGCTTAATGCAGTCCTCCGCCTCGACGAGGGTATTTCTAATGAAAGAACCAAGTTCTCGGACGGCGACGAGCACTGTCTTTGTCGAAGAGAAAATCTCGGATTTTCGATTAGACAAAAGTCTACCATTTTGATGAGTCGTTGTTAGTTGGAGGGTGAGAATCTTTTTTTTTTGGATCGGTGTAGAATGGTTTGTTTCTTTCTACAAAATCGTAAATTGTTATGGTAATAAATATAAAGTACATTATATAAAATATAAAATAAAAATCAATAATATAAAATCGATATGGTTAGCTTAAATTTTTAGTTCATTTAAATAGTATTTCAGTCCAGACAAACAAATTTTATGAGACTCTATTAAATTTTGTTTCAGTCAAAAAATTCAAGTTTCTGTGAACTTGAATTTGTTTGTCCTAACTTCAGATTTTTTTAAGTAAACCAAATTTTTAATTGGTTAAATCATAAATGACGATCAAACGTTTGTTTGAGCCGACCAAATTTGTTTTTCAGATTTTTTTTCATTTGAGCGTTCTTTTTATTATTTTACGACGGAATGATTAGTTTATTATACAATAGTTTAGTTGATTATATTTTTTTTATTTTTTTTTTTTTTTTCAAGTCGTAAATGACAAATTATTTGTAATTAAAATTTTATTTTTAGGATGACTATAGACAGTAAGTGGATTCTATCGAATATTATAAGACTTTGAAATTATACATATCGTAAGCTTGTTAATTAGCAATTGTATAGTTCAAACCACAGAAATGTTTCTTACTTTATGAACACTTTATTATTAGAGAAAGATAACAGTTTTGTTACCAATCAATAAATAGAAGGCAACTGCATTCAATAAAAAACCCAAAAATTTTGAAATCATGATAGTAAAAATAATACATAAATTTTTTTTTCTTTTTTGATTATGCATTTTGTTGCACTTCGAAGTTAAATAATTTAGCACTAAAATAAATTATGATTTACAAGTTAGTTATTCTTTATGGATTATTTATGACATCTGTCATTATTTTTCAGTAGTAGAAAAAAAGGAATCAGTATAATTTTATTGATTTGTCAAAATAACGTTTTGTTGCATCTTCAAAAAAAATTTTTTTTTGTAAAAACCAGAAAAGAATGATGACTGAAAATAGAAGAAATCAATGTTACAAATTGTTGTTTTCGATGGAGAACTCAATATCAAAACTGAATTCGAAGAATTGGCTGTAAAACTGTATGACTTATCTAATTAGTTATGATTGACTTCTTTTTTAAGCCTTGATATTACGAAAATTTTTTTGTATTTATTCTATAATTCTGTATGATCACTTTTTTATACATTGATCTACTGTCGATTTTAAGGATACATAATATATTATCTACTAAAGAAAAATTAAAATAATAAACTCAGAAGAATTTTTTCATTATTTATGATAACTGTAATTATTGGCTTAATTTTCTGACTTCTCTTGTTTGTTGAAGTTTATTTATCTCATACTCCCAAATAGAGGAACAGAACTTTGGAATTTTCACATTTAAATTACCTGGCAATCCATCTTCTCAATTTTTTTAATTCCACAAAAAATAAATTCCGTAAGTTCTTGAAATTAAGATTTATCTTATATAAGACGTTTGCATGATTAAATTTTTGCGCAATTGCTACGAGAGATTTCGAGCCTTCGCAGAGTTTCATTATTACATTTTACCATGCCCCTCTTCTTTTGAACTGATTACATCTTCCCTCTGAATGAATGTACCGTTTGTGCGTAGGTGGGTTAGAGCTGTATTATGTCGTTTCTCCCCTACGCCCTCCCTGGCGGACATGATACATATATCACAGAATAAACAGATCATTACAGAGCTCTAAAAATCACAGCATTGTTGTAGTGTAGGGGTGACTTTCCTCTTACCTTTTTATTTTTTTTCGTGTAAATTTTTTAGTTGTGAAATATTTTTTACCAACAACTTTTAATAAGTAATTCTAAGTTAGGTTTAGTTAAGTTAAGTCAACATAATTTTTGTCATCGATTAAAAAATACTATTACATAATTAATGAAAATATTTAAAACCTACTAATTTTGACGTTAATATAGAAAATGTATGTTACTAAAAAGAACTGGATATTTTGAATGTTTTTTTAAAATGACGTTTAACTATATTATATACGAATAGACACTTTAACAAATTATTCACTTCTCGTCATTTCCAGTTCGATATGAAAATCCTCAATTAAATTCCCTTTAATTTTTTCTCCGTGTTCCCTAAAATATTAATTAACACCTAAATAATACACTTATTTTCCAAAAATCAAAACCCATCAAATACTAAACTGACAGTACATTTATCCGTTCATATATTTGTCTACAATATTGGCTTTTGATCTTTATGATTGGAAAGTGTAATTGAACAACAAAAATATCCTTGAAATTCCGAATGAGATGACATGATTTTCGAACAGCAACCATAGGGAATCATTATTTTGTCCTCCGGTGTTCCGTTTTCACCCGCTATACGTTTTGTGCAAACACGCAGCGCTGTTTGATAACTCTCGAGTCACTTTGTGGCTCATATTATCATACGATATCGGTGTATTACGTGCAAAGCTCAGCTGTTTGAATCAGGGAAAAGTACGTGTGGAGGGTTCATCACAAATCACGCGCCGCTGTACTTACGATTGCTTCTCACTTGTGATTTGCGTGCTGTCGAATAACCGCTAACAAATACAGAAGTCATTTTCAATTAGAATAAATGTAATCAAAATTATTGCATGGATGTTCGTTGAAACATTGTTGGCACCATATGTATTCAATCAACCTTTCAATTTTCAATTTTCAATTTAATTCTTCAAAAAAGAAACAATACAAAAAATCTATTTTCTTTCATTATATCATTTACTCTCAGGTTTGTAAGTACTATGTCAAATGTAACTAAATTAACTTCGTTAATTGTTTTTCTAGTTCTGCTTTCGAAACTGGTCTTTGGTTGCCTGAATTTTTTTGCTTTTTGATCCGAAAAACGTGATGGATCTTTAGTTAATCGCCGTTCTTAGGCGTATGACTATTAGCACGTTGGAGAGGATGAGGAGAATGAGGAGAGAAGATGGGGGATGAAATACATGACCGTAGTGTGTCGGAGACAGTAACCGCGGTGTTGCCGGATCAATTTTCGGTGGACCGCAGACACAAACTGTTTCAGTGGACTCAATCGAGTGGTTTTATCGCCGTTTCCCTCTTTCTTCTACGCCTCATTAAAGCTTTTATGTTCTCTTTTCTCGTTATTCTCAGACTCTCGTTATTTCGAGCCCGAATTTAAATCCGTATTCGCAGGAGAAGTGGTACAAATAAAATCGTGCGTAAATGAACTTTATATGTACTTTTATCTTTCAGCGGTTATTTATTTATTAAGTTGTAAAACGGGTCTGAAAATTGATGTTTTGGTTTTAGAATCGGAAACATTTTTTTATACTAATAAATCGTTACACTCAAATGTTTGTTGCACATGTGATTTCACTTATTTATATTCAAAAAAGGAAGTGTCACATTTTTTGTATTCCTAATGACACATTCTTTCAAACTGCTACAAAATTTGTGATTTTTCTAAATGTTGATAAAAATTAAATATTGAACAGTAAGTACAGTTTTTCCAGTACACAACTCAGTATTTCACAAACTGTTCGGACCGAATTGTGTTTGAACTCGTGAGGCAAAACGAGGAAAAATGAGTTTGAGAGAAAAGGTGGGGGCCAAGAAAGGGGTAGAAGAAGAAGGAAGGAAAGTTGCGAAATGCGGAGCTCGCAGGGGCTTAAAGTCGTTAGCGTCGTCGGCGAGCGCCGCCGGAGAATGGGGAAAGAAATAAAGATGGCCGCTGGCGCGGGTGCTAGCCCGGCCCCGGCCCTAGGAGTAATAAAAGGAAAAAGGGGTGAAAACTGAGTAGCGAGTCGAAGGTGGGTTAGGCCGGGGGCTGACGACGGGTGCTGGTGTAGGTGCGAGAGCTTGCAGGGGTCGAGGGGACGACTTTCCGAGGGAACACTTCTTATTGATTCAGAGGAAAGCCACCCTCTTGGAGATGCGCGCCTAGTGGACGAGACTTGGTCCAAAACAATATGCTTTGCATTCTTCATTTTTTTCTTTCCATTTTTTTAATCTGTCATAAGATTCTTAAAACAAGTTTTTGAATTTGCATGACTTAGCGCAGAAAAAAAAGGATTTGAATCAGAAAAAAAAGTTTGCAGGTTCAACACAACTTGAAAAAACGAATTTTTTTGCAGAAGTAGGTGTTTTTTTGTTGTCTTAACAAATTTTTTTGTTATCGGAGTACAATTACTATGCAATGTAATTTTATATATGATTGTGGTCTTGCGACAAAAAAAAGCTACTGCTACTGAAAAAATTCGTTATCTCGAGTTGTATTAAAACCACACAACTTTTTTCTGATAGGTGTAGTTCATGATTATAGCCCATTTAAGCCAATATTTTCTCGCCAGTATACAAACTTTATCACTGATTTTTTTTAACAGTACTTTTTCCTAGCATTAACCTAAATTCATGAAATTAAGGAATATTCATAAATTAGCTAATTTTCGTTAACAAAAAATTTAACATAGGAAACCTTGCTTTCGGCAAAAACTATATCTAAGGTTATAAATAGTGACATTCTTATCAATTATTTATGCAAAACTTAACATTCTGATTACGAACTGAAATTTCGTATAGATAACGATGAAATAAAAATGTTACTAAGGATAAATTTGGATATATAATTTTTTTTGAGAAATCGCAACAGACGTGTACAGTTATGAAATGTGACATTTTATTTATTTTTTTAATTTTATTTTTCATCATACATTTTATATACATACATTTCATTTATACATATACATTTTATTTATTATTATTTTCATGACATACAATGACAGTTACATCAATTATTCATACAAAATTTAACATTCTGATTTACAACTGAAATTTTATATAGATAACAACGAAACGAAAATTTTACGAAGGATACATTTTGAAATATATTTTTTTTTGGAAAATCACAAGAGACATGTACAATTTGGGGTTTATAGTTTGAGTACAAATTTTGTTGATGAGAATAAATTGTAAAAACAGATCAGTAAAAGTAGCCTTCTAATTATGTGAAATCTCGAAATCGTTAGTGCTGTCGATTATATTTTAGATTGGAGTTGGACATTTTAATTTTATTATTGATAGTTTCCTACGGTGAGTTTTCAGAAAATGTTGAGCTTTACTTCAATGGAGGTTCAATTCCAAAATACGTTTTTCCTGTAGTTTTTCCAAAGTAAAAAAAGACATTAAAAAATGCATTACTTTTTATGCTCTTGTAATTCGGTTTCTAAATAATGAGTCTTTCTGAAGGTTTTACTATTCTGCGAGAAATTTTGAAAATTTTATTTATATTATTGATGATTATATCCAGCTTTGTGTGAAAAAAAAGAATTCAAAAAATTAAAATAATGTTCCGAAATTCTTCCAAATCAACCAATTTTCAAATAAAAATTATATATACTTTTATGTATAATTCAATATATTTCTTTTAAAAATATTGAATAGTTATTATTTAATTTTATATACAATAAATAATAATATTACATTTATTATTAATATAATATTATTGAATATAGTAATATTTAATGTGATAATTTAAATTGAATATTATATTCATATATAATATAATTAGATATAAGAATAAAAATTATGCGATCTAGTTTTAAAAAGTGATTTTTTTTTTGTAGATTTTGAGAAGGAAAGCAGAGGAAAGTAAGATCAGTTTTTTAAATGTAGATTTAGATTCAGTAATTTTAAATGTCACTTTTTAGTACATCTTCAGTAAAGTTGTCAATAAAAAGGTTTGTTTATAAGTTTTTTTGTATTTTTTATAAGAAATTCAAAATTTTCAACAAGGAAAGAAAATTTCTATGAAGTTTTTACAGTCGAATTTAAAAAATAATGCGCTGTAAATCATACACTGTGTTTCAATTAAACAGGAAATCTTGAAAACTTTTTAATTCTAGTGAATACATTTTCCATGAATTCAAAGGCATGTATACTCAATCACAATTTGAATATTCTATCATTCTATCAGACACTTAGTGTTCTTCACAATCGATTTGCAATTTCCATGTAAAATGATTTATAAATTAATTCTGCCAATTAACTTTCATGAAATATCTCATTATCATCACTTCTATTGATTTAATTAACATTTTTTCCGTAAAAATGTACCAGATGATACGTTTTTCGAATTTACACTTTCCATAATTATTTCTAAAATACTTCAAAAGCTTTACTGTAAATCTCTGTAATTCTCTGTAATTATTAATTCATAATTATAAAAATTTTCTGTGGTAACCTGATATGACAAATATGGTATATATATATATATATATATATATATATATATATATATATATATATATATATATTATTATTT
>JAPYZL010111545.1:0-12491 GCA_030522825.1 Platygaster orseoliae
AGAACGATATATTGACAGTTAATAAATATTTATTTGGATATGAGCAAATAAATATTGTTTTGTCTCAAAAAAATGCACGTTCCATGAAATAAAATTTGTCAACTGTTAACAAATCGGAATTTGAATGGACTGTTCCAAGATATGAATTGTTGACAGTTAACAAATTTTATTTTATGGAACGTGTATTTTTTTGGGACAAAACAATATTTATTTGCTCATATCCAAATAAATATTTATTAACTGTCAATAAATCGTTCTCTCAGTGAGAACTTACTATTGCTGATAAAATTCTTTAATTATCATCCGATGTTTTTAAAGCTTTTAAATACTATCATAATGATAAGATGTACTGGACAAGCAGTAATGAGATAAAAAATATCTGTAGATTGTCTATCAGATTCTAATATTTTTAACGATGAGAACTGTTACACAATAAAAGTTAAAGTGCTTAGTCAGAGAAAGAAAAACTGAAATATGTTTATCTCGTTTGGAACAGTAAAGCGAAAAACGAGAGAAGCTTAATTTTCCTTCGTAAGGAACCTGTTCAGAAATTTATCATTTGTTATTACTACAGATGCATCGTAGAAATTTTATTGATTCTCACGATAGAAAATGAAGGACACTCGAAACTTCTAGTCATTATTTTTTGCACACGAAATGAAAGTTGTCTTTCTCAAAAAAAAATTCTTCTACCTTAGCTCGATCTGTATATCCACATATTATTTATAATAAATTTTCGATGATTTCTCCATTCCAAATCTAGCTTTACTGAGAAAAAAATTGTTTACATGAATATTCAAATCAAATACAGAAAACCAAGTAAGAAAATATTAAATTTACAAAAAGTTGAACAAGTTGTTAATGTATTTAACAAACACAAAATTGAATTCAATCAAACTTAACTTAAAAAACATTGCATAGTTTAAATATTACTAAAATTTTTAGAATACCCTGAAAATTGAGGTGAATTGCAAAAATAAGGTAAATTTCCATAAAAACCTTGAAGGTTCAGAGTGAAAAAATATATTATGATATAAAATAACGAATCGTGAAGTCAAAATGTTCTAAGTGGTACTTTTTGATTAACAATTATAAATAAATTGACTCAAAATTTTATGAGATTTTACTATTAAACTTTAACACATAAATTTTCTGAAAAATACATACCCCAGTTTCAAGATGATATTCTC
Source organism: Platygaster orseoliae (assembly GCA_030522825.1). NCBI lineage: Eukaryota > Metazoa > Arthropoda > Insecta > Hymenoptera > Platygastridae > Platygaster > Platygaster orseoliae. Next base: position 1,191 of record JAPYZL010111545.1, read on the forward strand.
CAAGATCGACAGGGTCCTGGAGAACTCGTGCTACGCAAGGTATTGTTGAAGTCAGTCTATAACAAAAAATTTCAACGAATTATAGCTCGATAAAAATTTATTCATTTTTATCAACATTTTTCGAAAGAGGTTTATTAAAAATAGTATATTTCGTACCTAGTCGCGATCTCTCGTTTTTGTTAAAAGGAGTGTTTTCGACCGAGGCGAAGCCGAGGTTCGAAATCCTTTTAGCTAAAGGATAAGTTTTATACATATTTTTATATATTTTTATATTTTCAAGTTCATAAAATGAAAAGTTCTCTGTTTCATGTAACTTTCAGAATTAAAAAAAATTAATCTCTTATTACTGTTCGAAATTCATAATAATTATTGTTAATTTCATAAATATGAGACATGTAATTTTCATTATTACATTTTTTTTCTAAAAAATTATAATACTAGCATTTCATATGGAAAATGTGCGGAATGAAGTTATGAAAATGTCGTATTTTAAAAAAGTCAACTTTTAAGACGGTTCAGAACCTGCAATATTGCAAAAAAGAAACGTAAAACAAAAAATTGTTAAGAGGAAGGAGGGCAAAAAGAAAAGATCTGACTTGTTTTAAGAATGTCGAAAAAAATTCACCAATTTTCCATTTTCCTAATCTTGTACTGTTACATTTTGTATATTTTATATAAGTTCTTGGATTTTTAAGTTGCTACTTTCAAGTGTCCGCATAAATTAATCAGATATAATAAAATAAAATTTTAAAAATTGAAAAATTGAAATTTTACAGTATTTTTTCAATGTAATAAACCGTAAACAACGGTAAACGATAGATAGAAATGACCATGACCTGACTGCTTTCTTTCTGATCGGTAAACTTAAACCTTTACAAAACATGTAAAGAAACATTCAGTATTTGTATAATGTATCAGGGTAAGGTATAATGTATAAATAATAAGATGTAAATAAAATTGATTCTCACCTATTGGTTTCGAGGACAAATGCTTCGAGGTACATCCCCGTCTTGATTTGGCCCCATTCGATGTCACACCCATGTGGCGCTAGTGTAGAGACCTCCTCGTAGAGACGCTGTTGCACCTCGGGGTTGCTTCCGAGCATGTGTATAAGGAACATGACTGTGTTGCCTAGCTGAAAATACAAAATAAACAAAATTCATTGCAAACAATTTGTCTATACTAGAGTTTTGAACTATGTGATTTTTCACTTCTGTAACGAATTCATTCATTCATCTGCGGTTTTTGTTTCTAGGACTTAACATAACTCAATAATGCCATGTTAGAAAACCGTTTACACCCTAGGGTTCAAAAACTTCTGTTTTCCTCTCTATCGTAAACCTCATTTGTTTTCCATAAGCACTTTTTAAGAGATGTTTTTGTATTTTTTTAAGGGTTGTTCACGTACCGTGTGTATTCCCGCGGAAATGAAATCAATGATGGCGGCTTTTTTTTCTTTCATGTCCATGTCCTTCTGTCGCAAAATAGAATTGAAAACGGCCTCCACATTCTGGTCCTGGGCGATCCCTTCCTGCTCTTTCAAGGTTTCGTCCACGAAATCGGAAATGATTCTGCGATATGAGAAAATTCGAGAATAAGGCCAAGGTCTTCTATAAATATTCTTGTTCAACACAAGAAAAACCGTATCACAAATGATGCGGGTCAAGAATCACAGGAAATTAAAAAGAAATTAAGTATCTTCAGTTAAAAAAACTTTTTTTTAACGATCTATTTTCCAAGGTCAAATCAATACGAAAGTTGGCTCGTAACAAAAAAAATTATAATGTAACCCTCTCATATGTCAGAAGCTACCTTACTGATTGACAAATAACATACTGATCTAATTTTTTGAAATACTGCACTTTCGTAATAATCGCTATTTTTGGACTTTGAAGATCATCGTTGAAATCAGGTTAATGTGTAAGCTATACAGATATTGATCAGATTTCAGTCAGATATCACTCAGATAACAGCTGGATGATATGCAGTAAACTTTTTTGTATTAGATTTAGATATATCTTACACGTGAGAAAGCAAAAATTACTGCCGCAAGTCACGATATCGACAGAAAACAAGATTCGGCTCCAGTTTTGAGGACGATTTTTCGAAATCTTGATTTCGAAACGAATTTGAAAAAATCGATTTTTGAAACGAAAACTTAATTACTCCAAGTACACAACAGTTAGATAATATTAATGAGCAATTCGATAGTACTGATTCTCTGGAAAATTGAATGCACAAATTTTTAATGAATGAGAAGAAGTTATTAGTTATAAAATTTGCTCTCAATTTTCCAAAGAAACACAAAATTTTCGGAAATTCGAGAAATGATTGAGATAAAAAAGTCAAATATTACATTACTTACGTGTAAATAATTTCTTCGCTCTCGACCAATTTACTGTACGCACGTGTAGGCAAAAATTTCCACACGGGAAAACCATAGAACGCATCTCTGGACGCATTAAAATGTACTCTTACGGCTTCCGCTAACCGCATCACTTTCTTACTACACGACTCAGAGTCCAGGAAACCTAAACGCTTCCCCAGCATCAACGTACATGTTGCTGTCAACAAATATTTTCATATTTACCACCAATTTTAGAGCTTCATTTCAAAAAGAAAAAATCAACGAGTTACAACTACAAAGTCGAAGAAGTTCTACTAGGCTCAATATCGTGTGAATCTACGTACAAAAATAAACCCAATTAGACATTCGTGCAGGTAAAAATACTCGCAATAGGGTTTGCTCCATCCGTTGCTGCAAGATTTGTCTAATGTTTGCGAACGCGAATGGTGGCAACACTGCCACATGCTTATGTTGCTGTTATCTTTGCGCAACAAATGCGCTACTGTGGTCTCCCTTGCGAAAAAATCCTACTACGAGTAGGATTTTTTCGTAAGGGCTGCTTGCGTTTGCGTAAGAAACTGTGGAAAATGAGGACGCACCTTTGCTCAAATATGGATGCAACTTATTCCATCATTACCCAGATAGCAAGCGTGCGACACACAAAAGTCATACGTGTGCGGATGCATCGTGAGAGACGCACGTGTGCGACTTTTTTTTCATTTCTCTCACGAATGCGAGTCACCTGAGACTCACGCGTGCGAGATTTGTGAACTCTCACGCTTGAGAGGCATATGCGTCTCATATGTTGAAGCAACTGCACGCTCTGTGAGTCGCATATTGCACGCACTATGACTTCATTTTGCTATCTGGGTAGTTGCTTCAAAAAAGTTACAAACGATTGCTGCATTCAATATCCGAACTTTTGTGAAATTTGAAACGTGCTTGATATTTGTGTCATAATGGAACCATCGTGACAAAATATATACACGTTCAAAATTTCTCATTTTTGGAATTATGTTTTTGAAAAAACTACTCAGTAACCATTCGTGATATTACGAAAGAGTCATAAAATGACGATGTGACATATTTTTTGAAACAAATTACACGCTGTACGGTGACAAATAAAAAGGTCTAAGTTACGAGTAAATTTTGGAATTTGAATAAGTTTGACGCGCTTCTGCAAGCATTCGTGTGGCGGCTCGATCTCTGTCTAACGCAGCGAAAGAGAGAGAGAGACGGAGAGCTACCGGCTAGCGGTGAACTCAACTCAACAGGGGCGGCCATCTTGTGAGTCGGGAGTTGATCCGTTGATAAAAAGTGACAATATCAATAATAATAAACCGCATTCAACCGCGTTCGCGTAAAAATCAGTAAAAAGATCTTGTGTCCTCGAATCGAAATACTAAATCAATAGTTTTTGATCATTATTTTATTATAAACGTGCAAGTCAGTGCAAGTGCATGTCAATGGAAGTTTGTCTCAGTTTGTAGAGTACCAAAAGTCACCAAAATTCATCCGAGACTGCTCCGAAAACTTGTGAAAAAAACTTGGCTTTTTTACAAGGTTTTTTTACAAAACCCATTATTTATTTTTTTGGCTTTAATTTTATGTGTCAAATAAAAATTATTAAAAAAACTTGTTATGCCTGACGTATTATTTGTTTTCACAGAACAATCCCATTCCCTCCCATTTTCCTCTTTACCCTTTCAATATCTTCAACTAATTAACATTACTTTCGTTAAAAAAAACCCTGCATGATGTGTTACATCATTAAATGTAATTAAATTGCCTATTATTTTTTCATATTTTCAGTAGATTCAAAAATATTGTAACATAAATATTGGTTCAAAATAGAGCAATTGAATGTCACAAAGTGTTTGCGATAAGTTTGCTATTATTTTGGGCACATTCCATTCATGCCCAACCTACCCGACTGAACCATTCGTTTGCGTGATATTGCTGAAACTTTTGCTACATTGAGTTGGTGAAACTGTTGTCGACAAAAGCATAGGTGAATGAGGACGCACCTTGTCATCAACTTTGTTTCATGTCATGGAATTACGTTGCGCAAACTTTACTCAAATATAACGCAAAATGTCTTATTGGGAACCTTAAACTTTTTCGACTTGAATTTTCATCAATATATTTCTGGAATGAAAGTGGGATATTTCTATGGGAAGTCGGTATACTTTTTTTTCTGGAATGCATACTGCACGTCGATTAAAAAAAAATGTTGCTGCAACTGAAGTTTGAAACTTCAAACTTCAAAAATAAAAAAAAATTATTCAATATAACTGCTAGTCATCCTAGGATTTTTATTTCAAATATTTTATGATATATTTTATGCTATGAAGTTCTTTGGATCGCATCAACTTAGATTTAAGTCTAAGTTGATGATATTAAGACTTAGTCTTAAGTGTTAAATCTTAAGTGCTGAGTCTTAAGTCTCGACACTTAAGACTTAAAACTTAAGACTCAACACTTAAGTCTTAAGTGGTCCTAAGTTTTAAGTTTTGAGTCTTAAGTGTTAGGTTTTAAGTCTGAAGTCTTAAGTTTTAAGTCTGAAGTGTTGAGTCTTACGGCTTAAGTTTTAAGTATGTAGTGTTGAGTCTTAAGGCTTAAGTCTTAAGTCACTAGACTAAAAATGTCGGCGGCGGCGGCGGGGGGGGGAGTTTTTTATAATATAGAGAGATATGATGTATTTTATATTATGAAGTTCTTTGGATCGCATCAACTTACTTTCTAATCCAACTCTGTAGGCGATTTCGTCGAAAGCACCGATGGAAAAGTTTTTCCTTTCCTGCCTGATAAGCTCAATCAGATCGTCAGCGACACCATTCAAAACGGGATAAAAGCCTAAAATGGTCTCAGTTGACATCAACTTTGGTGTAAACGCGTTGCGCAATCTTTGCCACGTTTCCCCCTGCCTAAAAATTTTGAAATTAGGTTGCGAAAATTCCGGAAAAACCTAGTATTATGCCCTAAATCTCAAATTTTTGACTTTGGATAATTATATAATGTAGCATATAATTCTTCATTTTACGGAAGAATGTTAATCGAAGACTATTTTTTTTACGGTCAACTTCCTGCTGATCGTTTTTTCGTAAAGAATTTCTAAAAATTCATCATTTTTAGTGGAAAATTTTCAATATTTTATTATTTTTTGGTATGATAATCACATAAGTTGACTGAATTTTTTAGCGCCAAACGTTGTGATTGGCTGTTGAAAAAGTTAAATGACTCCGTAATTTTTGAGAATTTCAAAAAAAGGCAAATGGCTTTTTGACTAAGAATCAGTTTGTTTTATAATTGTCTTTGTATTTTTACTTATTTTTCTATTAAATGTAATCATGCATCTACTTGAGTTTATATAATGTAAATTTACATATAGTATTTTCAGTCAACAATTTTGTAATTACACACTATTTAAAGGGTTTTAATTCGTTAAAGTTGTTAAATAAGTAAATAATGTTGTTAATAATATAAAGCTATGAAATATTATTTTATATGAATTGGTGTAAACTAATGTGAAATCTACTTACTCGTTGACGAGTCCAAGAGTTTCGTAGCGATCAGGCCGAGATTGCCGGTAGAAAGACAAAACCTCAACTGGTGGTCGCAACGGGAATTTCGGCTTGTTTTTCATAATGATTTCTATGTACTCGCGAGAAAACACCGAAATTACAGGAAAATTATTGAGTGCTTCCTCTTTGCACAAAGGGCCGTATTTTTTTTCAAAATCTAGAACATATAAAAAAGCTAGAGTGAGTGCATCAGACATGCATAAATGTTTTTCGAATGGCAGATTTTTCAGAGATAAGATCGGAATTTTCAATGCAAGTTTTTCATAAATAAAAAAAATGGGAAATATTTGCATAAGCTGATACGAAAGAATAAGAATAAATGATTTTTGTATTATTCTATGTATTCTTGTAAATCGAAAGCGCATTTGTGTAGAGAGAGTTTACTTCATGCAACATTTACTTCATTTACTTACTTCACACTTACTTCACTTCAACTACACTTACTTCACTTCAACATTTACTTCATGCAAATAAAAATATTTATGTTTTCTTCCAAGTGTTAATAAATGTTTTTTAAAAAAACAAAACGCAATTTTAGAGAGTCTTTAACATTCATTCTTTGAGATGACAATGAAATATGGATGACACGGAAAACGAAAGTTTATCACTTAGAAAAACACAAAACTGAAGAAAAAAAATGTATCATCGTAGGAAAATATATAAAGTACTAAAAGATTGATAATCAGTGGAATTTGGAAATTAATTATAAATACAGATTCTTATAAGTGGAAAATTTAAGAAAAATTTTGAATTACCTTCGTACATCAGGTGTACATGGTCAAGATCGTATTTTCCAAAAAATGTGAGAAGATATTGTGTGCCAAAATATTTCCATGAAAACGGTCCTGGTATGTCTCGCACTCCTTTCACTTTTTTTGTTCTTTTCCCTAATGTAATGATTGCAAAATTATTATTTTCAAGTCATAGATATAAAATTATGAAATATGAGTGCATACTGATAAACTATTGAAAAAAGTAAAAAATATCATTTCTGACCAACATGAATTTATTTAATTATGTTGATTTATTTTTTTCTTCCTGTAATAGTTTTGCGTTTTTGTTGGCAAATTTCTAGAACTGTATATAAATTTTATTTCTTTAAAAAATGATGCAAGCTTTTCAAAAACTTTTTTCCATTAATTTTTATCTGTAATAGCAAAAATTGAAAACGAGTAATCGATTACACGAAAAATCACAACGAGAAAAATGAAACTCGATAGTAAAAGAAGAAAAACGTCTTTAATCTAAAATGTCATAATTTTAAAATGATAAAGTTGGCACCCATTTTAAAAGACAATTTTTTAAAACTATTTACTCTTCTCTAATTTTTCCCTGATCCATTCCCAACTCGCCAGCAAAATTGTTGCAAACTGTAGCAGCAGGGAGAGAATAAATTTATCCGTTACGTACATTATGAATTTACCTGCAAACAAAATGAAAACATTTTGTAATTTACAGTTACCATCATGAATATATATATATATATTCAATAATATATGTGCTTCCCTTTTGTAATAACAACAAAATAAAGATTTTTTGAAAAATTACTCAACTTATGCAATCGATTAATGCATATTTTACAATAGATTTACAATAATAAAAGCTGTTCTGAATATTTTACAAAACATTACATATCGCCGAGAATTTTTCATTTTTAAGTTTTAAAAATTTGTTTCAACTTTCTTAAAAAGGAACAAAAATATTTAAAATGAGACTTTCTGAAATTTGAAAATTATTATATGAAACTTAATTTTCAAGAAATCATAGTCCACAAAATCGAGTTAATATCCTGCAAATCAAATTCGAGAGAAAATTTCGCTCTGATCTAGTTAAATAATTCACTCGAGAAGAATTAGTGGATTTTTACACGCAATTTCCAAGTGAAATTATAGACGAATACAAGTGAATTTTTACTTGATTAGAGTGAAAGGTCCACTCGAACTCGATTTAAAAGATTCGCAATCGAAAAAATTTAGAGAGTATCGGATAAATATTGTGATTCAAGAATTTTCAAGTTAGTTAAATGTGTAAAAATTTATATATTTCTAAATCCCTCCAAAAAACATTGATTTCTGAAATTTCAAAACAACTAGAAATTGTTTAATTTACGATTATATTTAAATTTTAACTTTTTTCGAGTGACTTTAAAATTATTTCATAATTGACTGCATTTACTATAATTTTTCAGATTTTCTTGGAACTCTTACAAAAAAGAATCTGAAAATTTTGAAAATACAACATTTTTTTATTTAAAGGCAATTGAAATATACTATTTTTTTTTAAACCTTGCTTTTACCTTTTTTAAACCAAAAAAGATTCTTTGAAGAATCTGAATTTTCATCCAAAGTTTCCTTTGTTTGAAAAATTAAGAGTTTCAAACTCTGATGAAAATGAAAAACTTCGCAATAATTTTTAGTTCTTGATATAAAATTCATACCAAAACTACAGTGCAAAAGAAAAAATTGGTTAGGGAAAAAATTAATTTGAGATCAGTAAAACATTATATTATAGGTATTGAATTGCGAAAAATACAATTTCCAAGCTGTAGAAAATGGTTTTGATAGTTTTGATTATGAAACATAATTCATATGAAGTAGTTCGTATCAATGATAAGTCAAACTGATCACACGAAATATGAAATGTATTTCATGGTTCAGAATGAATTATAATTGCAAAACATTCGAGGTTAATGTTGCTACAACTCGAGAATAATGTTTAAAATGTATAATATATGTATATAAAAATAATTAATGTGTATATTATGTATGATACTAAATGTATAAATGTATAAAATAAAACTTTTAATCATTTTTGACGTTTGAATCAATTCGGAATCAAATTAAGTCTTTTAGAAAGTCTTAGAATGCACTATAATTCATGATAATTACTTTGAAATTTTTAATTTGAATGAATAAAAAAAATACCTTGTAAATTTATACGACAGTTTTGAATATAATTAAAATAGAAAATCTCAAAGAATGTTTCCTAAATATGTGTCACCTTGGAAATATATCTATAATATCCTCATTTCGGTATGTTGGAAAAAATTCCTAAAAACATGTCTGAATTATCGTATTAACTCAAAATAAAAACAAGTAACGAAAATGTTGTCAAAAGATTTTGTATACGTACACTAAGAAAAAAATCTAGTACTTGTACGTTTTGCGGGTTTTTCATTTCATTTTTATTATGCTATATTGCTTACATTGCCAAATTATTATTCCCGGTCATTTTTCCGAATCCAAGTTCCCGAACGGTTATTTTCCCGAATGACTATTTTCCCGAAACGCCATTATTCCAAACGTATTATTTTCCGAATGGCTATTTTCTCAAAAGTGTTTTTCCCTGAATGACAATTTTCCCGAAAGTATTATTTTCCAAATTTCGGTTGGAATTTCACTTTTATTTCAATTATATACATTTATGAACTTCATAAGAGTCTTCAATAAAAAGGGTATTGGTAAAAATTTGTAATTTAAAAATTGTAAATTTTATTTTAATTCTTAAATTTAAAAATTTCAATTTCGAATTTAATTTTAAATTAATTTAAAAGTTTAATTTTAAAATGTTATTTAATAATTAAAACTTTTTATTACAATTTTAAAATTGTAAATGTGTAACCATGGCATTTCTCGAAATTAGGCTGATAGGAAAACTTCCCGTTCAGGAAAATTGAAAACTCTTCGGAAAAACGGATTCGGAAAAAAGACCGTTCGGGAAAATTGCCGTTCGAAAAAAGGCCTTTCGGGAAAATGGTTTTCGAGAAAATGACCGTTCGGGAAAAAGGCTGTTCGGAAAAGGGATTCGGGAAAATGGTCGGCAACGCCAAATTATATTGTAATAGTAGATATATATTGTAATAACTCAAAAAAATTTCATTCCATTCTCCCTTTATACTCTCTGATATCCTACTAATCCACATTTAGAAAAAGCTATTTAGTTTTTCAAGTATTCGAATCAATTCAGTTCTATTTGCTATACTTTTCTGTACTTTCTAATTTACTTCTATGTAGTATTTATTTGTAAAAATCGAAAAAGTATATTGTAGATTTCATTATACCATATGAAATTTTGCTAAATATTGATAAGTAGAGTCTTTTCTCTTATTTCATGAAAAATAGCATATTGTACAAACTGGAAACAATAATAATAAAAGGTTAAATATTGAATTGATACTTCACTATACATGGATATTAAATTCTGCGTATTAGTATATTAGAATATACGATTTACATATTACAATTTTCATTCTGATTCTTTACATTACCCATCAAAAACTGGCATACAAGTAGTAATTTTTACTATAAATTATTGTTATAAGGACCAAAGAAAAAAATGGCAAAATACGGAAGAATATTGTAAAAGTCACAATATTCTATTACTGTTTACCACAAATATGTCAAAAAGTACGAGATTTTTCTCTCAGTGCGGAAAGTTTAGGATTTTTAACGGTATGACTGAAATTTTCGCTGCACGCTTCGCGTATGCTCGTTTTCCGAAGCGCGACGAACTGCTTGAAATCCAGTTCAAATGTTAGTGCAACGGGGTAAAAAAATAAGCGGATGTTGCGTAATTTAAGCTATCGGTGAATTTGCAGAACGCGCTCCTAAGAAAGTGCCATTTGAGCCTGCAATCTCATCGAAAATTGCAGGTTAAAATGCAGCTTGCATGGAAAAAAATATCGCGCACCGACCAAGATTTATACATGCGAATAATTATTCGGGATCGTAGATCGTGACTCGTCTCCGAGATATGTAAATACGAAATACTCGTTTCGAGTATCATAAAATATATCGGTAACATGAGCTCTAATCGACGCCGTAAATTTTTCTTCATCTTCTATGCATTGGATTTGAGTATACGGAAATTTGACTATTCCGTAGATATACGAGCCAGTTGATTCGCGATGAAAGTCGTTTTCCAGAATGTTAGAAATGGAACAGCTCATTTTTTCGTTTATCAAATCTATGGAGAAAGTTGAGGAATTAAATGATAAGTATGGTAAATCATGAAACGACACGAGAGCGTGATGTGATGAACTTTTCTTTAATACATTTTTCATGTTGAGATAAACGATTTTTTTGAAAAACTGACATGAGTGACATTGTAACTTGATTTTCAAAACAGTAAACTCGGAAATTGCTAAGTATCACTTTGTATGAAATAACAATAGACTCCTTGCCGATTTTTCAAAATTAGTGAAAATCAACACTTTGAACCGAAATAACATAATTTATAATAAAACTTTTGAAATAATTTCAGTATTTTGTTTACAATAAAAACTTCTAAAAACACCCTTTTTTGAATGCCCTGAAATCGCGCGCCATTTTGCGTGACGTCACTAGGCAGATGCAACATCAACACAGAGCA
>JAPYZL010111558.1:0-27916 GCA_030522825.1 Platygaster orseoliae
TCATTTGAAGGTTGGTACTATATAAAAATAATATGCATTTAATACTAGCGACGCCATCTATGTGTCAGACCGGGGACTTATCAGCCAACCTGTTAAGTAATAACAAAAATATAATAAAATTACGGAAAACATGAAAAATTATCGAAAATTATGAAACTTTGAAAAATAGCAGAATGTTATAAAAATTCAAGAAAAATACAAAGTTACAAAAAAATAAAACGATTGGTGAAATAATTGAAATATTTTTATAAATATTTGTAGCTTATTATAACTTTTTTAATCTTGCATACTTAACTGTGTGAAACTAGAAAAAAAAAACTTGTCTAGAATGTTTATAACAGTACTTTGATTAATTTGTATGTTCTGTGTTACATATGGACCAAATAAAATTTTCAGATGTTAATACTGTGAAAAAATTTTATAGTGTGTAGGATAAGAATTTCAAATTTTTCGTTTTATTAGGTGAAATTAAAAAATTTATTAATGGAATCAAAGGATACGTATAAAAAAAAAAACGTAGAAAATAAACAAAAATTTTGTTACACTCTAGCACATTCTAGGAAAGAAATTAATATGCTTCAAAAAATTTTCTTGAAATTAGGATGTTATTTATTTTTAAATGATAAATATAATTTAGCAGTCAAACATTTCAAATTAAATGCATCTTCTTAATCAAACTTGCAACCTGAGAGGTGTCCAATCTGCACAAATGAAACTCTTCGATATTGAATTAAATAAAAGAATACGAGTCTAATTTCAACAAAATAATGTATAATAATGTATTGGAATGAAATAACTAAAATATTTATTATTATAAAAAATGTAAGTAAGTGAAAAATCAAATCAGAATAAAATTTAAAAATTTAACTGAATGAAATAACATTCAATGTTAATAAAAAAGTTTCAAAACATTTATTCAATAACTGTTCAATCATAGAATTGTTAAACCTTCAACATAAATATTAAAAGATTTACATGTTAAAAAGTTCAAAAATATGACAGAAGATTTTTTCATATTTTTTCTGCTAGTATTCGTTAGTATAGATATTAAAATGATGATAAATTAAATAATTTGGACAGACATAGAAAAAAAGAGCTAAAATCGAAATCATTATAATAAATTCTACTCTACAAACAAAAAATAACCAACATCTAATTTTTTTTATGTATTTTTTTTTTCAACACATTTTATATTACCGGTATTTACAATAATATTTCAATGTTGTTGTCAAAACCAAAACTAGAATTTTTTTTCAAGATTGCAACCATTTATAAAACCTTTTCATTTTGGTTTTAATTTTTTATAAATTCACTAACAAAAATCATGGAAAATCTTTCAGGATATTCGAAACCTCTGAAAATTCGTTTGTAGCCTTAGGAATTTAAAAAAAGTTTCTGGAAAAATTTCACCAATTAGTAAAAAATTTTTTTTGCCAGGAAAAATTATAAATATTTACTTCACCTACTTATACGCTTCAAAAAATTATAAAAATTCTGTTTAATATTATAGAATCCTCGTAAATGTATGCAGAATCTTTGAAATCATGAAATTGCTATTTTCCATTGTTTCTCAGTTCTCCAAATTTCAAAAGAGGTTTCCTGAAGTACACGCTTAAAAAACTTTTTTTAATTTTTGATGATCCGTGTAAATTAAATAAATTATTCAAGAAGTTGATTAAACTTTAAAATATTGTACTGATAAAAAAATTTGGAGTTAAAAATTGTAAACTATCAATTAAAATATTCAAGTTTTTAATAGTAGATGTTTATTATTATATTTCAACTTTTAAAATACGAAAAATTACTCATAACAAAATATTTCTAAATATTAAATAATTTTTCCTGACATAAAAAATCTCAAAAAATTTGATGAAAAAATATTATGTCAATACTACAAAATTTCATTAAATATAATAATAAGAGTGATTTATCATGTTCATTTTTTTAAAATCATTGAGTAACTTGATTCATATTTTGAAGAAAATCCCAGAAACAAAAAGTTTCTAAATGATCCTTATAAATATATATACATCGATAAATAATTCCAGTAATCGACCAAATTTTAAAATATTCAATTAATTAAAATATTAGGGATTACATATTGCTAATTACGATTTAAAATATTTAATTTTTGCATAAAAAATATTTATTCTTATATTTCAAGTTTTAAACAAAACATTTCCCTTAAAAAAATATTTCTGAACATTAGATAGTTTTTTGATACACAAAAAATTCCCAAAAATGTAATACAAAATCGATTATTCTAATAATACGAAATTTGATTAATACTATAATAAAAGTTATTTATTACTTTCATTTTTTTTAAATAATAAATCGGCAACTTTATTTATATTTCGAAAAGGTTATAAGAACAAACGTTTTTTACTTCTTAAAAAAATCTTAAAAATCTCTTGAGTTTCCAAAATATGCTAAAAATCGCAATTTTAGGCACAGAATAATAAAAAAAATTAACTCACAGTATCACTTTCAGTTTCAGCCAAAGTATTCTCACGTTCAGCGCAAATCATATTAAAACTACAAACATCAACATCCTCCAAATTAATCGTTTCCCCGTTGGAACGAATATTTTCCATACCTTTCTCAATGTCATTCATTTTAAAACTTTACTGTCTTGATCCCGGCTTATTTTCCATGCACATCGATCGATGATTTTGATCTAAAAATAATCATGAAATATATGCACACGATTTTTCATGACTAATTTTTCTTCTTCGAAATTCGCAGTAACGTATTTATTGATAAACGCCGATCATCGTAGTTTAAAAAAAAAGGATAAAAATGAATATTCAAGGTTTAAGTTTATTTATATATTTATGAGGAAATGCAAATTCTGGATTCGGGATCTATAATTCGCGATTTTTTTTTTTAATTTGGGGATTTTTCGTTTATTTTGTTGGTAACGCATGATGGATTCTATCATTCTAGGGATATTTCGATAAATGTTGAGTCGGTTGAGTCTCAGTTGTTTGTTTCTGTCGCACAATCAGAAAAGATTGGGTAAAGACAAAGACAAACAACTTTTCTCTGCGTCCAGTGTTGGTAACTTTTCTATTTTCGTTCCTTTTCTAGCGCTCAATCAAACATGAGTCTGTCCTTGTTTGGTATTACTTTAGTACTACGAATTACGAGCCAGTGTTCCCAAATTGCACGTACAGAAACGGACCTCTGAAATCATATGGGGTACGTTCCGAAAGTCAACTAAGTCCAACTCGCGCATTAATTTTGTACCTTGAAAAACCTGCGCGAGTTGAACTTTCGTCCAACTTTCGGACTTTCCAGGTGTCAGCATGCTCAAATATCTTCCGATACAGTCCGATAAACCGTACATGCGTAAAATATATTAAGTGAATTATCATTACCCGTAATCGTATTTCGCGTTTTCCCTTTCCCTTCGCAATTGCGTAAGCCCCCCGTTACTCCCCGCACACGGTAAGTTCTGACGTTCCTCGCCAATATAATATTTCAGCCCCTGGAACAATTCGCGAATCGCGTGACTCATACATTTCCGCAAAAACCAGTCTCGTCATTTCTCGTACGTACGTGTGCGCGAAACACAGTGAAACGCGATCGCTCGCGAAAGTAAAAAAAAGTCGCGCGAGGAATTTCGATAACGAGCGTAAAAAAAAACGAGGAAATCTGTCAAACTTGCGATTCGTCGTTGCGTGACTTTTGCGTGTTTTTTATTCGGAATATCGTTGGCAGATTTTTGCAAGTTCCCGGGGTGCTGTTATGGTAGTTTAGTCGTCGGTTCGAAGAATGCTTAAGGAAAACGAAAATGTCGCAAGTGGTTGCAATGGACCAAAGGCACAACGGAGAATTTTTCCGAGGTTTTCGTTGCGAAGATTGTTGTATTCGACCCCTTTGTTCGGGCGCCGGATTTTGAGGCCAGTCAACTCCTCGTCGAAGAATAAAGGTGATTTTTGGCTTTTGTTTAACAGTTTCAGCGATTATCCGAAATCGCGTTTTTATCTGCATGTTGAAATTGGGAAATGACTCATCGTTTTTGATATCAAAGTTATTGAACTTGCTTTGACAGTTGAAAATTGTTGGCATATTGTTGATAGAAATATGACACGTTGTTGCTATATTTTCATTGTGATCAATGTTAATAATCAAATAAAACATTTTGGTTTTACATAAAAATATTTATTATTATAGTTCAACTTTAAAAATACTAAAAATTTCTAAATATTAGATATTTTTTTCTGACTTATGGAAAGTCTCAAAGAATTTGATAAAAAATGATTTTCTTAATAATACCAAATTGAATTCAAATAATAATGAAATATATTTTTGCTTTCATTTTTCAAAATAATTCAATAACTTCATTTTTCATTTTATCATTATGTTGCTTCATTGATATCAAAGTCATCAAACTTGCTTCGACAGTTGAATATTGTTGAAATATTGTTGACAGAAGTATGAAATGTGTATGTTCATAAAGTTTATAACGTCGAAAAATCACACGAGAATTTTTTTCTGAGATTTACCATCACTGGTTTAAAAGATAAAAATAGCGAATTCAGCGAAGCCCCTAAAAGTCGTCGACAAAAAAAATTCATAAATCATTGACGATTTAATTCATCGTTTTAAAAAAAGGTCGAGCTTTTAAGATTCTTGTAATAAAAACTTTTCTTATAAAATTTTATTTTCTGTAGAAATGTTTATAAAAATTTTTTGTATAAAAATTCCAGTTCATAAGAAATGTAGGAGGTTTAAATGTTTAAGAAAAAATATTTTTTATAAGAATTTTTTATGGTTGACTTTATAAGAAATAGAATTCTTTTAACAAATTTCTAATTCTTATAAGAATTTTGCTATTTCTTATAAGAATTAAAATCACTAGTGTATAAACATGATTAGAAAATTAGTGGCTTTGTCGAATTTGTTTTTTCAAAGTTTTAAATTATTTTTGGTAAATCTCAGAAAAACATTTACGTGTGATTTGTCAACGTTGTAAACTCTATGAACATAAATGTTTTTGCTATATTTAAATTCTAATCGAAATTAATTATCAATTAATTTATTTCAATTTCGGTCCCTTCAAAAAATATTTCTTTATATTAAATAATTTCTTTTGACATGTGGAAAGTTTTAAAAAAATATAATAAAAAATTAATTTTATTAATATTTCAAAATGAAATTCATATAATAATGAAAGATATTCAGCGCATTCATTTTTCAAAATCATTCAGCTATTTTATATGTACCTCAAGTTCCAAACGTTTTAAATTTAAGAAAAATATATAAATTCCTGATTTCTTGTCATGGAGAAGATTATGTTAAATATTTTTTTCATGACTATAAAGTTTGCTGTTTTGACTGAAAAGTCCAATAAAGAAGATAAAATGTTTTGTTTCCTGAAAACTCATATTTTTTTTTTCGTTTAATTTTAAAGGTTTGAACTTCAGGTACATCTACTGTATAGTTTTTTCAATATATTGTTATTGAATTTACTGTGAGAGTTGAATATTGTTGAAATATTGTCGATAGAAGTATGAAATGTTTTTGCAATATTTTCATTGTAATCAAAATTAATTAAAATTAAAACATTTCAATTTTGCATAAAAAATATTCATTATTATATTGCAATTTTTGAAATACTAAAAATTTCTCTAAAAAAAAAATTTATTTAATAATATTAGATAATTTCTTCTGACATATGAAAAGTCTCAAAGAGTTCAATTAAAAATAGATTTTCTTAATAATAAAAAATTTTATTCATGTAATATCGAAAGATATTTTTCGTGTTGTTTTTTCAAAATAATTCAGTAACTTCATTTGTTATTTTATAATTATTTTCCTTCATTGATATCAAAGTCATCGAATTTGCTTTGACAGTTGAATATTTTTGAAATATTGTTGACAGAAGTATAAAATGTTTCTTCCATATTTTCATTGTAATCAAAATTCATTACATTTCATTGTAATCAATATAAAAATTTCAATTTTGCATAAAAAAAATTAACTATTATATTTCACCTTTTCGAATACGAAAAATTCCAAAAAAGAATATTTCTGAATATTAAATCATTTCTTTCGTCAAATGGAAAGTCTACAAAAACTCAATGAAAAACAGTTTTTATTAATATCACAAAAATAATTCAAATAATAATGAAAGTAATTTATCACATTTATTTTTCAAAATCATTCAGCTACTTTATTGTTTTTTCATTATATTGTTTCATTGGTATCGAAGTTATCGAATTTACTGTAACAGTTGAATATTGTCGACAAGAATAAAAATGTTCTTGCCATATTTTCATCGTAATGAATGTTAGTTAACCATTAAAATATTTCAATGTTACTTAACAAATATTTATTACTATATTTAAGTTTTTGAAATACTAAAAATTATTCAGTAACTTTGTTTATTATTTTGTTATTATGTTGCTTCAATGATATAAATGTCATCAAACTTACTTTGACAGTTGAATATAGATTTCGGGGATAATTATAGGTCTACGTTAATTTCAAGTATTTTATGTATCCCTTGGATTTTCTTATTTTTCCACTATTTATAAAACTTTTTATCGTTTTCTAGTATTTTTATAAATTGATGCCATTTGTGCAGATTTTTCAAAAACGAAATTTTTCATAGAGTTCAATGATTTTTAGTATTTTCCAGAAATTGTATGACTCCTGTCTAAATTTTTTGCAACTTCAGTTCCAAATTTCAAAGTTTGAAGATTTTTAAAATTTTCATAAATTTCAGTTTTTTTTTTATAAAGCATTTTTTTTCCATGTTTTCTTATAGGAAATATTTGGCTATATATTGTATTATATAATTTTTTTTTTTTTTTCAGAAAAATTCTTTCCAAGTTCAAATAATTGTTATTTTGAGTTCTAAAAAAACTGAAAACTGTGAAATGACTTGGAGTTTTACTAACTTTATGATTGAGTATTCCTATTCATATGCATTACTTTTTTATTATCCTCACTTTTGCCTATTTTTCGTGAAATAATAATAAATTCATCTCGAGTTTCATGAGGGGTTTGAGCCCCGAAACCTCCCTCTACCTACGCGCCTGATTGGAGTATTTTGATTGTTGAATTTATAAAAATGTAGTATTTCTACTTGTTTCCTTTGTTATACTTCATTTTTGGACGTGTAAAATTTCCTCACTAAGTTCAACATAAATATTCTAAACATACATTTTTTTTTGTTCCAGGGAAAGATTCTGCAAATAAGGATAAAGATGTAGAAAAAGGCGAAGTTAGGGGAAACCCTTCAAGTCATTACAATCTTCATAATGACCTTCAACGTGCTTCTAGTAAAGGGTCGATGCAATCACAAGTGGGAAAGGTAAGAAGCTGCCCTACAAATATTGTTTTCGTGATTTTAAAATTATTCCCCACGTTTTCGAAAAACTACCACAGAATAGTCAGACAGTAGAAAATTTCAACAACTTTAAAATTAATGTTCAAGTCCAAAAGTTCTTGAGATTTTCAATAATGACAATTTTTCGGTTAAAGAATTGACTATGTTGTTTAAAAAATGCTTTAATAAAATACAACATTTGAAAAAATTTGTATAAAAGTTCTGGAATTCACATAAAAATTTAACATTCCTTAAAGTTTTTAATGTTGAGAGTTTTTTGATGAAACAAAAACCCTGTAATGACATCATTGATATTTTCAGAGTACCGAACATGGGTTATTGGAGTGCCCTCTGTGTCTGGCGGAACTTCCAGCTGAACTTTATCCGGCCGTTCAGTCTTGCAATCATCGCAGTTGCTACGATTGTTTCCAGCAGTATCTGAGGGTTGAAATTTCAGAATCCAGGGTCAATATCGCCTGCCCCGCGTGTTCCGAACCACTTCATCCTAATGGTAATATACATCTTGTTATTAAAAACCAATAATAAAGATTCATTTTTTTTTTTGTAAAGTTATCAGGATCAAAAATGTGCTCGAAGTTTTAAACGTTTATAAAATAAACAAAAACGGAAAAAATGCAATTATTGGATAATATTTGTTGAATGTGAAAAAGAATTTGTATGAATGAAGATGCATGAATTTCTTTTGACCTCAGATATTCGCATGATTTTGAACGACCAATCCCAACTCGAGAAGTACGAGGATTTCATGGTGCGAAAAGTCCTTGCCGTGGAACCGGACGCCAGATGGTGCCCGGCGCCGGATTGCTCATTCGCTGTGATCGCGACTGGCTGCGCTTCTTGTCCAAAATTGCGCTGCGAGAGACCCGGCTGCGATTCTTATTTTTGTTACCACTGCAAAGCTCGCTGGCATCCCAACCAAACCTGCGACGCCGCTAGAGCCCAACGGGCTCAATACTACGAGCGGAGCTCGTCTTTGAGCTTCAGCCAGAGCGACTCTCAACATCGTAATTATTTATATTTTTCATCTCGATACAATATATGATTTTTTTTTCATTTGGGATTTGTACTTTCTTCAGGCGATGACATAAAACCGTGTCCTCGGTGCCAAGTGCTCATCTTCAAAATGGATGACGGAAGCTGTAATCACATGACTTGCACCGTTTGTTCGGCTGAGTTTTGCTGGTTGTGCATGAAGGAAATCAGCGATCTTCATTATCTTAGGTAATGAATCAAGCTGTTTTCTGAGAACAAAGGAAAATTTTCACTTTAAATTCTTTACGAATTTTTAAAAAAACATTTAAACGTTTTTATGTTTGGCGATTCCAGTCCTTCCGGTTGCACGTTTTGGGGGAAAAAGCCGTGGTCGAGGAAGAAGAAAATTTTGTGGCAAATTGGAACAGTCGTCGGTGCACCAGTTGGAATCGGACTCGTCGCTGGAATCGCAGTTCCTGCAATGATCATAGGTACTTGAAGAAATACGAAGAACATGAATGAATATTGTGTACTGAATTAAGTAATAATGATTAGTCGAAAATTGCTAAAAACAAAAAAAAAACTTGGAACGACTTACTCATTAATTCATAATTTATTTCATCGGGTATTTTTACATTCATAGTGATAAAAGTAGTAGTAACTGTAACATTGGTGTTGTTGTATAGACGTATTTTGTTTTTTTCACCAAAGCTTCGTATTTTGGTTTCCAGGAATTCCGGTTTGGGTGGGACGGAAACTGTACATGCGATATGAAAAAGCCAATAAACACAAAAGGAATGCTTACATCGTCGGAGGTGTGACAGCGTCGGTAAGTTTAATAATTTTTGTAAAATAATTTTTCGTTTCTGCAACACATGTTTGAGATATGGCCCTGTCCATTGAATAAGAAATTATGGGGCAAACCGCTGCATCCACATTTTTCATTGTTTGTCATTTTGAAGTCTGGAAAATCTCTTTGTTGATTTGATGGGAGTTTTTACAGAAAATTTTTTATAAATCTAAATGGTTGAAATTAATGAAATCAAATAAGATGAAATGATTATACAATGATGCCATATTTTCGACGTTAAGACATTACTTCTCTTAATTTTGGATTATTCTTATTATTTATGTATTATTATATCAAATTAAGTTTATAGATTCGATGCTGCAAGGGTCAAGTTAGTTGCGTTGCAGTATATTTTATTTAAATATTAAATAATTAATATTTTTTGTAATGTTTCAATGATCAGTAGCTTTAAATTTCTTTTATTTTATATTTTTTTACTATTGATATTTTTGTTTTATATTTTGTCAGTATTTACCTACATAAATAAATAGATTTCATGGTATATTTATAGGTTACTGTATAGTTTTCTAGAATTCGGTGCTTGAGGATTCAAAAATTTATCAGATCGTTATTAATTTTATAAATTATTGAGAAAATTATATCCCTATGGATACTCAGTATTTATACAGTTTTTGTGTTTTAAATATTTTTGTAGTGTTTATTAAATTATGTGCGGATATCTAGGTTTTTAAGTTATCGATATAGGTTTGCAGAATTCGAAATTTTATGAATTTTAGTTTTTTTTTTATTTAGATTTTAGAGATTTTAGAGAAAACATTACATTTATTGATTTCCAGTACTCGGAAATTTTTTTTTTTCAGTAGATACTTTCAAGATTTTGGGTATTTATAGTTATTTAATCAATTTAAAGGACATTTTTGATATTTTTATGAATTAATTCAAAGATTTTACGAATCCGATGCTCGAAAATCAAAAGTATTATAGATTTTTCGTGATTTCATAGATTTCACAGAAAATTTTATCAACAAGAATTTGTCATATAAATTTATTTTATTTTTAGTATTTTTTTAGTATTCTTTAAATTTTTTATATATTCCAGCACTTTTAAAGATTCTGATTTTTTTTATGAATACCCAATTCGATTCTGTGGAGTTCAAAGTATTTTAGATTTTAAGTACTTTCATAAATTTTGAAGAAAACTATATCCTTTTAGATTTATGTTTTTAGTTCTTTAAGTGTTTTTCGTATATTTTCAGTATTTATTGGATTCGAGAATTTTCCATATTACAAATTTCCATGTTCAAGGATTCAAAGTTTTAAAGTTTCTTCAGTATTGTTATAAATATTCTAATAAATCGTGTTTGCATAAAATTTGGTGGACTGTTAGTATTTTGATTATTTTTATAGGTTGTTTTATAGATTTCTCTGTGAGAGTATTTATATCTCCTTAAACCTCGTATTTTTGGAGAACAGGAAAATTGAAAATTTGTACAAACCTTGGGAAAATCTCGGGAGTTAATTTTTTGTTTTGATTGAAGCTTTTCACAAAGTAAGTTATTGTGTGCAAATAAAAAAATGTTTAGGTAAATTCATGACAATGTGAAAAAACTGCTTACACTTATAAGTTTGAATGTAAACTTTGGTAATTTTTTATTAAAAATCTGTACAGTAAAATAAGTTGTAGTTTTGCAGGTGTCATAAAAATGTTACTATCTTTCAAAGAAGTGTTTTTCATGAAAATTCTAAGTAAAATATCAATTATGGAAGTAATACCTTAAAAAAATATTTTAAAAAACTATTAGAATATTTAACAGCTTCAAAATTGTGCAAATAAATTGTTTTTATTACATTTATGAACAATTAAAATGTCTTTCATTCCTGAAATCGGTCTCACATTGGAGACCAAAATGTCGATAAGAAAAAAAATAATAATGAATTCACTGGAAAAACGATCAAAAAAAGTTTTACACTTTAGTTTTTCTAAAACCCAAAAAACACTGTTTAAAAAGATGCTCCAACTTAAATATGGCGAAAAATTTCGATTATGGCGGTTTGCCCCAGGTTTTCTTACAAATCCTCCTGATACTGCAAAAATTTCTTAACAAATAATTTTCTACTGCGAGTTCTTTTGTTTCGGGTGAAGTATTGCCCTTTAGTAACATGTTTTAATTATATGGAAAAGATTTCTTTATATTATGAGAAGTAAATGTTTTTTTAACATTGTTCCTTGACGATGAAAAGTAAAAGAGGTTTCTTTGTGTGCACGAAAACACAAATTACACGAAACTCTTTTTCATATATTTTTGCGTTACCAAAGAGCACCACTAGCCCTGAATTTCGATGAAAGCTCTGAATCGATATTGAAATTTCAACATCCCAAATCCCCGAATTGAAATGATTCCGAAAACGAGGAGTAAAAAAGTGACGCGTTATGAATTCGAGTAACTCTTATTACTTTTATTGTTCGATACACATTAAGAAGTTTGTCGATTGAGCAACTTTGGTAATTGCATTATCTAAGATTCCAAAATTTTGGATTTGTGTAATTGTTTTCATAACCAGTCTTTGGCGCTTTCGAGTTTATGATTCTTATCTGTTTCAATGATTTCAGTCTGAAGAATTTTCAACTCGAAAAAAAAATATCGAAAAAGTTTTGCATAAACTTGAAATTTTTAATGTAAAGTCCATTTTCCTGCTCATTTCATTATTCGAAGAACACGAGTAATGGCGCTTTGTACAAATAAAGAAATTCGCATTGATTAAAAAACTGTTTTTTACATGCAAGCGCTAATGAAATTCGGTTGCATAACGTAGAGCGTTTTTATTCTTTAACCTGAATTAGCATTTAATTAAAATAGGAATCACCCGTTGGCGTAAAGTACAGTAATTTACTGTCAATCGATGCTAGTTGATGAGCTTTTGGGAGTCTTTTCTTTTTTAATCAATTGTTTATAAACATTTGTATAACATTTTTATCGTTTGTACAGAAGTTGCGATCCGAGAAACAATAATATTTCAGGTGCAATCGTACTTTAAAGGGTGCCAAAATGTTTGACAAGACATACATATCACATGTCGGGAATCTTATAGATAATTGCATAACAGAATTTACGAACAAGTTTGTACATTCAACATTTTTTCTTGTTTTTTTAAGTAAAACATTGTCGAAACGAAAATACTTTGAGCGAAGAACGTTTCATGCAGCAAACACAAACTTTCGATGTTTGCAATAACATGTATTTTTCTACAAAATTTGGCAAGTCTTTCATGTACATCTGACGAGTGGAAAAATCGCCACAAGTCTTTTTTTTTTTAGTTTGGCTAATTTTTCGAAGGCGTTAGCGTAGGAAAAAAATTTGCAAGGACGATGTGACATTGTTTTCAGTGAAACAAAGGAAATTTCGAACGAGCCCTTATAACAGGAAAAGCACCTATCACTTTCTTTCGCGGCAGCAATTTTTTTTCGAGCCTACTACTTCGAGACTAAAAACGGCGAGTTCGCCGTTATTATTTAGGGTGTTTGGCGATGAAAAATTTAATTTACTTGAGGCTTTAGTAAGAAAAAGTCCGAAATTCAAAATTTTCTTCCTTTTTTTTTGTGCATTATTAAAAATTGAGTTATAAAGACTGTTGTTTTTGAAAATTTGGTTTTAGATTTATTTTATAATGAAAATTTTTGAGGAATGATTTTCCGATTCTGTAATTTTTAAATTTTCAGTAAAATGATCTTTATTTTTTACTCGTGTGATTTCGATTGGTTATGAGTTATTTATCTATTTTTTTTTCAGACCTTGAGTTTTAAAAATAAAATATGACAATAATCGATGGTATTATTGTGTCGTTTTTCAAGAAAGTGATAAAATATTGATGAATTTTTATTTTCTTGCATTTACATATTTATAAATGAAATATTGCAACTTTATAAACTTTTATATTAATTGAATCCAATTTGTTTGAAATCATATTGTTTTTAGTTTTAGTTAAATAATTTCTATTTTAAACTGAGCTAAAAATAATTTATGGATAAATTAAATGCTTTCGTTAAATATTTTGTAAAACTATTTGTAAATTTAAACTTTTATAAAAGTTCACTTTGAAACACAATTTTCGTGAAGAAGAAATTTAAATAAATTGAAAATTCTGACTGTAGATACTACTATTTAGGAATTTTCGGGTTTTCTTTAAGCATTCTCAGAGATTTAAAAAATTAAAATGAATTTGTTTAAAGACAAAAATTTAAACTCGATTCTTGTTGTTGTAATTTTATTTCTAAGTTTCTCAACAACAAATTTACAGTTGGAAAAACTTAAGTTTCGATCGTTGGCACAATTGTTGCAGAATCTTTTGAATTAAATTTTTTTAAGTTTTCTATGGTAGACTTGTGCGAAAAAATTAGTACCTTCTACTAAAAAATCTTAAAAATAATAGTAAAAATGTTGAAAATAATAGAAATGACTAATAATCAAATTTATGAACAAAATGTGCTAAAGAAGAAGTCGTTTTTTTTGTTTTGTTATTAACAAATAATAAATAAATGTAATATTTAAGTAATTGTGACCTAAAACTAGAAAACGAGTTTTGGCTTGAAATTCGCAGATATTGTTTTTATAGTTTATTGTCAAATAAAAGTTTCGTAGAACAAAAATCACATAAATCGAATTTTTTATCCGTCTTAAAGCACTACTATATAATTAGGTATTATTTTCGATTTCTGTTTCGAGCATTTGCAGGGACATGGCAAAATAAACCCAATTTTATCAAGATGAAAAAACATTTATACATTTGGAAAATCGCAATTAATTGTTTTCGTAATTTTACTTCTCGATCTCCCAACATATCAATAAATCTTAAAAATTTACGGTCGGAAAAACTTTAGTTTCGATTGTTGACACAATTGTTGCGGAATCTATTAAATAAAAATTTTGATTATTTTTCATTGTAGACTTAATGTGAAAAAAAATTAGCTCCTCCTTTCCAGAGAAAATCCTGTGATAAAATTTTTTCGTTGCTAAATTAAGTTTTTAGAAAGTTTATGTAGTTGTGACCTATGACGAGGAAAAGAGCCTGTCTCGAGAAAATTCAAAAGTGAGCTTTTTGGGATTGTAGTACACTTTTTCCAAAATAAATTTTTGTCGGATATGTTTTCGCAGAATTATTCCCATTTCATGTTTATTTTAGTTTTTTTGAAAGTATTGTTTTCTACAATAAATGTGTTTTTAAAAAAATCGAAAAAAAGATCTTATCGCTTATTTGCAAGCTTTTAGTTACAGTATTAAATTTTAATAACTTTTTAATCGAACTCTTAAATGTACAAAAAAAAGAACTATAAAGAAGTAAATTAAGGAAGAAAGTAGTTAATTCAAATTGTTTGATAAATTGAAAAATTATAATCGGGAAAAAGTAAACTAAAATTGTCATTTAAAGTGAGATTCTGTTAGGTCCTTTTTTTTCTCGCTTATTGTAAAAATAAATTAAAGTTTTATAATAATATGACGATAATATTATTGTATTATTTATCATAAAATAGTACTTGGTTGAGTAGGTGAGCTCGTACCACTTTTTGGATTTCTGATTGAAGTCTCTTTGCCTCGTTCCAGGTAATAGCGAGTTTAAGGTAAATAGTTCAAAAAACAAAAAGCTGATAATTATAACTGTTCCGAGAATTCAGGATTTTCTCGTTCATCGTACTTGGCCTAACAATATAATTATTGCATTACTAAAGACGAAAAATGTCGCCGAACACCCTTTCTTCAACAAATCTACACGTCACCCTCGTTAGTTGCGATTTCCGCGGTTTCCGCAGCCAAAACCCCGTCGTTGTGAAGGTCCTCGAGAACGTCGATCAGACGTTGCTCCGTTAAAGGGTCGCCGAGCGCGACGTCCACGGAACCGACGCAAAGAAGCAGCGCCAAAAGCTGCGAGCGCCGGTAGTCCTTGTCCAAATCTTCTCTGTCGTAATTGAGTTCCTTGGGGACGTCGAGTCCCAAGCTCAATGCCGTTTCCGTTAGGACGTACCAATATTTGTCCAAGAGAGATTTCGTGTGTCTGCGCCTGGAATTCGAAGAATTTTTATTCATTAAATTCTATAGGTAGTCGATTTCCCAGTCAAATTATCAAGTCCTTATCAAGACCTTGAATATTTTACATATACAAGACTTTTACAATAACAACAATCCAAAAACTTACTACGTCTAAAATTTCCTCTTTTCACGCGTAGTGAGTCACGTTGCCAATAAATCATTGTATAAAATGAAAATTGATTGGAGCTTAAATAAATTTTTATTCATGCTTCGATTGTCGAAGCACGTTCAACTCAGTGTCGAGAAACTCTGGCAAGTCTTTCATGGAATTCCATGGTGGAAGGTTTCGACACCGTTTACCATCTCTTTCCAAGGATTGAATTGAATATAATCTTCATGGACTCGGAGAGGATAGAGAACTTCTCGATACTGAATCAATCCATTGATTGCAGACATGCTCGGAATGTGCAAAGTAAGGATCCCGCCCATTTTCCGGAATACTATTATCCGGGATGAATTTTCGTTCAGATTAATTATATTGAAGAAATTGAAAAAGAAGTTTGAGAGTTCTGTAATAAATTTTAGTGTACATGTTTTGCAGCCTGTAAAAAAATGTTATAAGTAGTATTTTTTCATTTTATTCTCAAATTTTAATGTTTTTTTAGGATAATTTTATTTTATTTCTCGGTTCAAATGTGCGTACGTATTATTTTAGTATAATAGAAAAAAATGAGAGAATTGTTATTTTATTATAACAGTAATAGTCAAATTGGTGTTTTGTTATTCAAATCCCAATAGTCTTCGTATTGTTTGTTTTTTTTTTAATTTTGTAAGTGAAATAATCTTTTCGTATTACATAAGTTTAAATTATACATAAATGTATTATTTTTCATCGATTCCAATTTCTTTGTCTTATTTTATTTTAATTAAACGTAAAAAAGGCAATCTTGACTATTCACAATGATTTGATCGTATTATTATTTTTTTTTAAAACATACATCCAAAAAACGGTCTCTCGGAGCCTATAGTCGATAATAAACTCAAGTCCAAATCATAAAATTCTCATTTATTTCTCTAAGCTTTCGGCTGATATCCAGACATCTTCAGGGACAACCAAATTTAAGTCAAGAAGCCCTTATCGGTGAAAAATCACGTCGTTAAAATATTATAATTAATAATCGTAACAATTTACATGATTAATTCGTCACGCTTCTTATTATACATATTATGGATTATAATATTTTAACGACGTGATTTTTCACCGATAAAGGCTTCTTGACTTAAATTTGGTTGTCCCTGAAGATGTCTGGATATCAGCCGAAAGCTTGGAGAAATAAATGAGAATTTTATGATTTGGACTTGAGTTTATTATCGACTATTGGCTCCGAGAGACCGTTTTTTGGATTTATGTTTTAAACAATTTAACGGAGCGTGATTTTCAACATTTGATTATTATTTTTCTTAAATTGATGGTATCTGTTATTACTATTCTATTTTAATTTGACAGAAATAAGGCAATTTATATTCAACCATTTTACAGTTTTAATTGATTTCTGGAAAATCGTTCCGGATAATAGAATTCCAGGGAAAAAATTTTCGGACTTTGGTGACTCCGGAAAATCGTAGGTATTCAAGTTTGAAATACCTGCTCTCACAGTTTGAATTAGCAAATTTGACTAATCCGCCTGGCAAATAGTCAAATTTCATTTCTTGAATTGGGTGAAATTTCGGCAAAAGCAAATAGTTAATATTTACTGATTGAATTAGCAGATATTGTGACAGTGTATTATTTAATTTCAGTCAATTTGTAACTTGAAATTTTCGTACTGAAAAGTCCATTTCGACAGATTTATATAGGATGGAAGTTTTGGTTTGGAAATAGTTTAAATTCGAATAGACTAACAAAATGGTGAAAAAATTGACTGTTTTAATGCAACTCAATATGCACTAATAAAAATCAGGAGCGTAGGCAGAGGGAATTTCGGAAGTTTAAATTCATCCGAAATTCAGGGTAAAATTAATTATTATTTCATATGAAAATAAAAAATAGGAATAATGAACATTAAAATTAATGAAAATACAAACGATGACATAATAATGCGTTGACTTGTTATTGAGGAATTATAAAAATAAATAAATTATTAAAAATAAGAATAAAAAATTTTGGGAATAAGCGAAAAGGATGAAAAATGTACTTGTTGAAATTCAGAGGTTGTAACGAATGGTTTTCGGTCAGTTCTAAAATTTAGATGCATTCAGGATTCTTAATTTTACTAATTCAAAAAAAATAGCAATCCTGGCCTCAGAAGAGTTATACTTATAAATGTTTGGCTAGGATAATATAGAACACATAAAGTTAAAAAATTGTTTTACCCAGTGATATAAAAAAAAAAACAAAAAAATGAAATTTTTTAAAAATGTTGAACATCTAAGAAACTTTGAACTCTGGAGCATCAAATTATGGAAATTTAGATAGAAAATAATAACGATTCAAAAAAGTATTTCGAATCATAAACAAATACATATGATCGATAAAACTTGGAATTCTAGATCATCGGATTCTAAAAAAATGTATATAAAAATTTGAAAAAATAGTAAAAATCTATAAAAATACTGTAAAAAGCTACAAAATCTTATAAACACTTTAAAAACTAGAAAAATGTAAAAAATATGTAAGATAATGAAAATCTACGTACATCGGATTTTCCCAGGCATATCTAAAAATACTGGAAATCTATAAAAATACTAGAATTTCAAAATCATTGTAAATTTTAATACTTTAGCATTGAATTCTAGAAATCTGTAGAGTGAATCATAGAAATACGAGAAATGTATAAAAAAAAAAAAATACTGCAAAATTGTATGAATAATATTAATTATGAAAATTGCAGTAATTCTTGAATTACTTAAAAAATATATTTCTTTTGGGATTTCATGAATTTTGGAGTTTTAAAGTTTTACAAACTTTGTAGTACAGGGTCGATAATTTTCTATACACGTATTCAATATAATAGAACTTGATATTGTCTTTTTCTAAAACTTTTAGCGTTTTTCATATTTCCTCATTATTCATACAGTTTGAAGAGTTTCTATATAGCTTTCTCAAATTCGATGCTCTAGGAGTCAAAGTGTTCTAAATTTTTAAAAATATTTTATAGATTTTTAACAAAATAATATCGAGACAGATTTTTTCGAAAAATTCCTCCCGAGTATTTTTCCTGTCTACGCTCCTAGTAAAAATAGTTAAATATGGCAAAAAATAATGGTCGATTCTCGACTAATCCAAACTGAAAGAGCGAATAGTGAAAAAGACCATCTACCTCAACTCCGTCGGCAGAGAGCTGACCAGAAGCAAGGCGACGTCGTTCGTGGGCCTGCTGTACGTCACCATCTGCCAATCCAAAATGGCACATTTGCAGCTTCCGTCCTCTTCGCTTTTGAACAAAAGATTATTGCACCAAAAGTCCGTGTGTGTTATCAAAGCCAGGGGATTCTCCTCCGGGGCTAAGAGCGCGGCTATGACCTCTTTCGTCCTTGGTCTTAGCGCGAGGAGGGACTCGAGGACGCCTTCGAGGCCGGGTCTCTTCTCCAGGAAACGCGCCAGTTGGGGCAGGCCACGTTCCACCAGCTGTTGGTACGAATCCGTTGCTCGGGCGGTTTGAAATAGGAAAGGGTAGCGTTCCGGAAGTGCCCGTCCGCCATCTTTGACCTTGAGGGCGAGCGACAGAGCGTGCAAGCAAGCTACCGCGCTCAGGGCGGCTTCGGCCTGTCGCAAGGTCAAACCCCGTGAGAACTCGGCGCCTTCGAAACCTCGGGGTCGGAGGTTTTCCAAGACCAGAAACGATTCCGGAGGCTCCGGACTGTCCTCCGTCCCTCCTCCGGGACTGTAGTGCGCGTTTATGCAGGCTGGGATTGGCAGCTCTATGGAGGCGGATTCCGCGGATGGAAGTTGCTTTTTTTGAAAGGCTTCGAGGTCGGGGACGACCTGGGGAACGCGAAGAATGGGCGGATTGAATTTTATGTGTCTGAAATACCAAACGTGAAATAATAAGCGAAAATAGAGAAAATTGTGCCCATCACCTCTCATAGTTTGAGGTCTTGAAGTGTAACAACCTGAAAAAAAGGGTATTTTCGGGTATGTTTTCAGACATGAAAACAAAAGCTCATCTTTGCAACACCTTTTCTTTTTACTATGTTACTGTTGAAATATGAAATCAATTGTTCGTTACTTTATACAACAGTTATATTTTATTTTATAAGTGCTGATATCGGACATATGTCTGAATTTGATACGTCAATCTGCCCGATCTTTAAATTTTTAGTCCAGACTTAGTCTGTGAACTACACGTTTTGAGAAGTATTAATATTTTATCAGATGGCGACCATTGAAACAGGAAAATATTTTTACCTCAAAATTTCAATCTAAAAAGTCAATCTTATTTTGAGATGCAACCAAATTAAGGGATGATTTGAAATTCAAAAAGTATCTTGAATTCAGTCTATTTTCAAATTTATTTTCAAGCAAGCAAGTCTTGAATCAAGAGGACATGTCTTGAATCGAGAATGATTTACTAAAATTATGTTGAATCTTATTAATTTAAGACTTGCCTGCTTGAAATTAATTGTGAGCATGGACTAAACTTTAGATAATTTTTGAAATTTAAAAGGTGCCTTGATTTTGTTACATCTTGAAATAAGATTCAATTTTCACAGCAATGGCTTGAATTTGTTAGTTTAAATGGTCGCTGTTTTGTGAAATATTAATATTATTTCAAACATTTAGTTGACAGACTAGCTCTAGAATTAAACGTTAGAAAACTTTTTGATTTTGGTGCTTCAGACGTCTGTCTGAAGAGCTAGAGATCGGGCAGATTGGCGTATCAAATTTAGAAATCAGCCCTTATAAAATAAAACATAATTGTTGTATAAAGTAACGAAAAATTGATTTCATATTTCAAGAGTAGCATAATAAAAAAAAAGTTTTGAAAAGATTAGCTTTTGTTTTCACGTCTAAAAACATACCCAAAAATACCCTTTTCACGGGATTCCCCCCTCAAGAGTCATTGATATTTAACGAATATTTTACAATATTAGCAATTTTCTGTTTATCTTGATCGTAGGTGAGAATAGAAAACTCGCTTTATTTCTGTTTTCCTTCATGTCATGAACGCTTAGAACTTCAGACACATTATATTTTTTGGTTTTTGCTTCATGATTTTGTTGGAGTGATTAGAAAAGTTTGTTTTCAAGTACTTTTTTTAAAATTATGTTTTGAGAATTATAAGATAGGATGTAACAATATGTAATAATTTTTTTTGATTTATATATATGATAATTTATGATAGTAGATGTGATTACACTGATACGGTTTTTAATTTATTTTATTAATTGAGCTTTCAGCCTTTATGAAGATTTACAATAGTTATTTTACAAATTCTTTATATCAGAAAAATTAATAAACAATCAGAATAAAATACATACACAAAATTTCTACTCACTAGAAAATTGTTGACAGAATTAATACGTCTTTTTCATTAAGTGAGTAGAAATTTTCAATGAATAATATTTATTGTTATTGTCTATCTTTTTTCGAATATTAAAAATTCGTAGAATGATTGTTGTAGATTATGATAGGGGCCGAAAACTAGATCTAAAAAATGAATAAAAAAAAACTTGGTCGGTGTAACGATATTTTTTTGAGTATATACATTAAAAAAATGAAATAGATTAAATCAATTGTAAATATATATATATATACTTTCAAGTTCTCTTTACTGACTCCAAAGACATAATTATCAACACGAATAATGCCAGTCAGTTAAATTTTTCTTAACATTGATATTTTAATGATTATGTGGTAATATGTAACATTCAATAATAATATTTTATTGTTACTATTATGTTCAACAATTTATTGAAAAAATCAATTTTCAAGTACTTCTTTACTGGCTGTAAAGGAGTTGTCCACGTATTACGTCATGCAGTAAGTTTCTGCAGAATTTTTTTGAATTGAGTTATAAAAAATTATTGTTGAATAAAGTGTACGAGCAGAAAAGAAATATTGATTGATTTTGAAATAGCTTCTGTAGGGTTTTTTATACTATGAAAAAACTTTTTCGTGTTTAAGAATTGAGGCAAATTTGGGATTTTGGTTTCAGGAGTTTCTGAAAAATTTTATCAGTTCAAATAATTTATTGAATTGATGTGATTACTTTTAACTTGATTTAAATTAGTGAGTTTCTGCAGAATTATTTTTGCTGAAAAAAAGTAAAATCCATTCAGTTGGAGTAAAATCTCCAACAGACTCGTATTCATTCACTTTAAATAGTTTTTAAACAATTTGAAAATTCATAAACGGAATACATCGAACTTAAGTCGAATTCCCAATTCGTTGTTTCTAAAACGCGAAAACTCATGTCCACCCATCGTTGAAAAAACACCAAGGAAGATAACTTTTTCATAATTATCTAATAAAATACAATATTATTATATAAACTGACATTTTCGTTGTTGACGATTATTGAAATAATTTCGATATCGAAGGATTGTCAATACAAAATTATTGTTGAATAAAGTGAACGAGCTGAAAGGAAATATTGATTGATTTCGAAATAGCTTCTGTAGGGTTTTTATACTTTGAGAATACTTTTCAATGTCGAAAAATTAACGTTAAATTGAGGATTTTCGGTTTCAGGAGTTTCTGAAGAATTTTATCAGCTTAAATTATTAATTTAACTGATGTAATTTATTTTCACTTGATTGAAATTATTGAGTTTCTGCAGAATCATTTTTGCTGAAAAAGAGTAAACTCCATGAAGTTGAAGTAAAATCTCCAACATTCTTGTATGAATTCACTTTAAATAATTTCTGAACAACTTGGAGATTCGTAAACGAAATATATCGAACTTAAATGGAATTCCCAATTCGTTGTTGTCCACCCATCGTTGAAAAAACACCAGGGAAGATAAGTCTTTCACCTGCGTGTAGAACTTGATCTCCCTAAGATCGAATTGTGCCTCGGTCACGAAAAACCGGCTGAAGGGGTCCTGGGGCAAAAGCTTGACAATGACATTGAGCTCGCGGCGTGTCTCGTTTAATCGGTACTGCACAGTCACGGCCAAAATATCGCTCAGCACGCTTTCCCCGGTCGTGCAACCCGGCCTGAGGGCGAAATCGTCCACCGTCACCTGCGAACCGTGGTGTTCCGTCAAAAGTCCCTCGAGCCATTCCTTGGTCACGGGCCATTCACCGCACGACGACAATGGACTCCCAGTTCCCTCACTGTCCGACATGTTTTCCAACGATTTTCCTTTTAATTTACCCGCGAATTTTCACACGCCATTCTCCACTTTTTTCTTTCCCCGGGGTGGAAGCTCGGGACTCGGGATTCCTGGGGCGGATTTCAATCGCGGCAAGTCATTTTTTTGCACTGGTTGGCAATGCGAGAGAGGGGGGCGAGGGGAGGGGCTGGATTTGAAAAATTTCGCGGAATGGAATTTACGTGATTGAAGCTTTTTTTTCTCGACGCCAGTGCAGTGTGACACTCGCGAGAAGAGGTGCATCCACCCGCAAGGGCGCGCCGATTCCGCGCATGACCTCGCCCACCCGTTTCGCCCTTTCGTCGTACTCGCTCTATCTAGCGGCTGCCAGGGATGGCGCTGTCTCGCTCTTACCCTTTTCTTGTCCCAATCAATATCCTTCTCCTGTTTTACCCGTTTTCGAACGGCCGGATGGGGTTTTTTGGTTTATTTTCTTTTGATTTTTTTGGGTTTATTTTTTTACTTGGTTGTTCTTTGTTTGAGTTGATATCGATGTTTTTGTTGTATTTTTGGGGGATTGTTATTTTATTAGGTTATTTTAGGGTGGTTTTATGTGGGTGGCGAAGGGGAGTTGTATGGGAGGTAGATGATGTTTTTATGTGGAATATGAGGGTTTATTTAGGAATTTTTTATTAATTTTTTTTTCGTTTTTAATGTTTTTTCTAAGGGTTTGTTGTTGTGTTAGGTTATAAAGTATGGTTAGAATTTTGTAGGATTTGCGATGAAATTGATTAACTACAAATAATGATTGAAGTTGCAGAGTTTTTGATTTTTCGATTTAGTTGCAAGACAGTTGCAAAATAGGTGCGCTATAATTTTGCAATATTTGATAAGAAACTTTTTTCATTTTATTTTTGTTTTCGATGGTCTCTTGATTTTCGTGGATTCATATAGATGTTGTTATTTTATCAGGTTATTTCAAAACCATTTTATGTAGGATGTGAGGTGAAATTATTGTAGGAGTTCAAGATCAAAAATTTATAAGTATGAAAGCTTATTACTTTTTTTTCGCAATTTTCGAATATTTAGTTTTTTTAATTTTGAAACATCAAGATTGGATTTGAATTTTAGATTATTTTTGATTGAGGCGTGAGATTCCTGATTTGATGATTTAGCTGGAAGATTGTTTTAAGGCTCAAGCGTTATATTCACGCAATATTTGAATATTAATTTTTCAATTGTTCAAATTGTTTTTTAAGGATTATTTTTTTCCTTTTTTCCTTAATCGACTCTTATTTTCGTGAATTAACTTGAATGTTTATTGTTCCTCTTGTAATTAGGGAGCTAGAAGAGTTAATAGCTTAATGATAATTTGTAGAACAATAAATTTATACAATTTTTCTCGGGATCTTGAGATATTAGGTTTTTTTGATCTTGAAGTGTCAAGATTGTCTTGAAATTTCGGAGAATTCGCGATGAAATTTATTCATTTTATATGACGAGTGAGGTTTCTAAATTTTTAATTTTTAAATTCACCCGGAAAATAGTTTTATGTTTGTATTTTCTGGCAATGAAGAAAATACTAAGTCACTCTGCTAAAAAATATTTAATTGAATTCAGTACATACATTTTATAGTGTTTTTCTTAGTAGTTTTTCCTTAAAATTAGATAAATTTGGGCTTTTTCAACTTGTAATTAATTTTTTAATTTCTCCCCAATTTGTAACTCATTGAGAGAAACGTTTATTCCTATCAAATAAGATTCGTTTATAGTCACCAAACCTCATTTTTGAATACAAGCAAATAAATATCGTTTTCGGTCAAAGAAGCTACTTATTTGTTAACAGTTGAGAAATCTGTCTTTGGTCAAGAATGTGATTTGTTAACTATCAACAAATCTGTATTTGAGCCAAACTTATTATTAATTTGTTAACACTGAAGAAATCTGTATTATCAAATATTCGGTTTAAATTACTAAGTCCATGTTTTAATTTTTTTTTAGGTGCTGGTGGCTCCTATAATAGCAGGTCTTGCAGTGAGTATCGGAGTTCCAATATTGTTGTTCTACGTATACGGCGTGGTTCCGTTCTCTTTATGCCGCAGCGGCGGTTGTGGCGTATCAACAAACAGATCGGGCGTGCGTTTCGAGTTTGACGATGAAAACGAGCTTATGGGAGCTTTGGGAGGCAGAAATGTTGGAGGTAAAACCAGCGTAACCTCAACTTTACTTCATATCAAGAACGGGAACTGAAATAGAAAATATATAAATTCTATCTCAGGTTTAATTTATTTCTTTTGAATTTATTCAAAAAGATATGAGATTGACAATGCTAGTTAAAAATTTACCATTAAAATTGTAAAGTGGAGAACGTTTTCAAGGCCCTAATGATGATTTTAAACAAATTAAATCCAATTTATTTTTATAATTTTTTAATCAATATTTCGATCTACATCAGGTCCTCATCAGGACCAATAGTATGAAATCCTTCTATCTCGAAAAAATGTGATTTATGTCGATAGATATCAGGTGTAAAACAACCATTGTCAATACGTAGAAAAAACAATCACAAATAATTATTCAAGATCGATAAAATTTCTCTTCCCTTTTTCATTATCATCTGATCAAAATTATAAAAATCCTTTAGAAAATGTGTTCCAGAAATGTGTTGGCAGAACAAAGTTTCGGGAGGGGTTTTTCGAAAAAATACATTTACTCCGCGATTTTATAATTTTTAGTCTTTGACGATATGGTTTTTCAATTTTGGGATTTTAAAGTTACACAACTTTTAAAGTTCAGAGACACACATTTTTCATGTTAGTATTTGATATAATGGTATTTAAGTTTTTGATTTTGAAGTCATTGAGGTTTAGATTTTTTTTTTTTCACTAATACTTTGGGTATTTTTGATGACTCTTTAGTATTTATAAAATTTGAAAAATTTTCTTATAATTTGGGGAATTTAGTTCAGATTTCTGGAATTCGATGCTCTAGAAATCAAAGTTTTAAGAAGTTTGAATATTTTGATAGATTTTTGAAAACATCAGAACACGATTTCAAGTATTGTATGTAATTTATATAGTTATGTAGTATTTTATCGTATTTTTATTGGTTGCTCTATAGATTTCAAGAATTTGCTGTTACAGTATTAAAAATTTAGAGATTTCGAGAGTTTACATTGTTTTTCTAGTTGACGGTATTTTTTATAAAGATTTTCAGTTTTTTTTTTACTTTTTAAATATTTATACAATCCGAAGAATTTCCTGCGTTTTTATGGGAATTCATAGATTTTAGATTTTATGATTAAAATTTTATTTAAGAAAAAATTCTTAGGAGCTAGGATTATTGTTCTTTTTAGTCAGTGAAATCAAGAATTTTGAATTTTTTAAAACTGAAAAATTTCATGAAACTATTCGTTATGTTCTCTGGATTTCAATAAGTACATTTTTCATAATTTTTACTTATTTTATCAGTTATGAATAATATTCTAATGCATTTTTTTATAATTTGTATTTTCATATTTATAACTATTTGAACTCTTTTAGATTTTCAGCATTTTCGTAAATTCTTATTTTTTGAATTATCCCAGCCTAACATTTATGATGAATATTTATTTAAGAAAAAATGCTTTGAAGCTAGGATTATTGTTGTTTTTGAGTTAGTAAAATCAAGAATTCTGAATTTTTTATAAACCCTGAAAATTTTCATGAAACTATTCGTTATCTTTAGATTTCAATCAGTACATTTTCTTTGAATTTGTATTTTCATATTTATAATTATTTGAACTTGTTGAGATTTT
Source organism: Platygaster orseoliae (assembly GCA_030522825.1). Lineage (NCBI taxonomy): Eukaryota > Metazoa > Arthropoda > Insecta > Hymenoptera > Platygastridae > Platygaster > Platygaster orseoliae. The sequence continues at coordinate 26,222 of JAPYZL010111558.1, forward strand.
CAGCATTTTCGTAGATTATTTTTCTCTATGTTTACTCGGTTGAAAGAATTTTTCAATTTCCTATTTTCTATGTTATACTACCGTAACATTTATGATTGAAACTTTGTTTAAGAAAAAATTTTTTTAAGCTAAGATTATCTTTGTTTATGAATGAGTAAAATCAAGATTTCTGAATTTCGTGTAACACTGAAAAATTTCATGAAACTATTCATTATATTCTCTGGATTTCAACAAATACATTTTTGATTATTTCTAATTATTTTTTTATTAATTATAGTATATTATTGAGTTTTGGAAATGACTGCTTTGTCGAAACGAAAGTTTATGGTCTGAGGCCAAGCTGAGGACCGTTATAGTTTTTTTTTATATTTTGATTTCAAATAAGGCAATTTCCGAAATTCGCAATACGATGTTTTATTCACGGTTTGCTAATAATTCAGGCCCAAATGTTCCATTATTAATTAACTGTGTATAAATAATAATTTTATGCTTTTTTTTATAATTTGTATTTTCACTACTTTTATTTTCACATGAAATGATAATTAATTTTATTCGAAATTCGAGAGGAGCTTTGACCCTCAAAACTTTAACAGAAATTAACGTTTCGCTTTGATGGAATAGATAAGCGTTCCCTTTCTTGGACAAACAAAAACTTTTTTTTTCAATTGCCTTTTGAGCCGGTAATTTCAATTTTCCTTGATGGTTGGAAATGTCGTTTATTTAGACGCCGCGTCCATAGACGTTGCGAGTCATAGAGGCGGGAATCCGTCAATTGGAGAAGCTTCCTTGTCCTTAGGAAGTGGCAGCCAGTTGGAAAAACTTGGCCGTGAAAACGATCGCGAGAGTGCCAGCAATGTCGCTTTGGCTGGAACGAGCTTGGCTGGTAGCATTGCGTCCAGTGTCTTGCCAGGAGGCCAAAGGTGAAATTCACTATTTCATCACTTGTACAATAATCGATAGATAAATGTATTTTCAATACGAATTTCTACTTTCAATGAAAAAAATGATCGATCTCTTGTTCCTGTACTCCCTAAATTTTAAATAGTCGAAATTTCACTGTTGGAGAAGTTGATTTCAATAGACCAACAGTTGTTTTTACTGATTCATCCAGTGAAATCTACTGATTGGCGAATCGACGACTTTTGTAGATTTGAAACAGATAAATACGACTGACAACCAGTGAAAATCAGCTGTTTCAGATTTAGAGAGTAAAAAAAAGATTTATAGAGTAAAAAAAAATGTATGTTACAATTTTTGATATATTGAAAAATCTGCCTGGCTGAAATGCGAATATTTCATTCGCTTCCAAGTTCTTTTCAATACGAAATGAATTTGATGCCTCAGGCTTGAAGTGCAAGCTGACGTGACCTCGGCCCAAAGGTTCAGTCTCTGCAGTGAAACAGCGTCCGCAGCCACGAGCCTTTCCGAAAAATCTGTCAACGCTTCGATCGCTTTGGACGATGGAGCAGCTTCCACTCGAGCATTGGCTGGTTCAGTTCTGAATTACAAGGTACGTTGGGGCTGATTATTTCCCATACTGGGAAAAGTATGGATCGTTATTTTCAGGACTAGTCCTTTATTATAATTTTTATTATATAAACAGACTTACGGGACACCTATGGGGTCTCCAATATCCCCTATAATTGCGAATATAGTTATGGAGGATTTGGAGAGAGAGTGTTTGATGAAGTTGAA
>JAPYZL010111610.1:0-11143 GCA_030522825.1 Platygaster orseoliae
AAACCGCGGATTCGCTGAAATCGAATCACGATCGCAACACGATCGCAGCCCGATCGCATCCCGACCGCGTCCCGATCGCGTCACGATCACTGAGCGATCAGGATGCGATCGGGCAAGTTTTGCTAGGGCAATGGACTTTTCGACTTGAAATTCAAAAAGGAATATTAGATTTCTTTTTGGTACGGAGATTTCGGTACACCCTGTATACTGAGTATGCAAATGACGTCAAATAGTAAGAATGATGGAACGGTCAATGTGTCCACAAATAATTCGTCCCTAATATTTTGGCCTTTATTACTTTATAAGAGTAAATTATCTTTTTGGTATTAAAATATAATTATAAATATATATTTTTAAGAAAATTTTTACTATAACGGGCTTACGTATCATAGCTTAAAGATGAGTATGAATTTTAACGTATAGTAACAAGTTGCCGGTTCAATAGCGATCTTAAATATTTTTTTATCAATCAATCGTACTCTTGAAAGTGCATGTATTCCGGTTATCAATGGTCCAAAGAACTACAAATAAATTTTCTATAACAATTGTTAACTATTCATCTGAAAAGTTTGATCTAGCAACGAGTTCAAGAGATGCGAACGCAAGTAAATTTTCTATTCTTGTAGTTCTCTGTCAATTTTTGATATATAACAAAAATAAAAAATACGTATCCGATATTTTTTAATAAACTGACAATATCAGCAATAAAAAAAATTGATGCAACTTGTCAATTGACTGTTTTTTTTTCGAATTTTGTCAAAAAAAGACGGTAAAACTTCATGCTCTTTGGCTATTGCTTATCTAAATAACTGTTTCAGCATAAAAACGCAAATTTTCAAACATATCTTGCTCACGGTTTTTTAAAAACTTAAAAAAAACTGCTTTCACTCATAAGACTCAATGTAATGTCCCTGCAGAAGGCGAAAATCCCCAAAAATTCGTATCATGGATTTTTCGGGTTTTTTCTCAGCACCGTAATTAAAGTGTCTGAATTTCGCAAAATAGAGTCTATCAAGATCGTGTAAAGCCAGAAATAAAATCTGGACCAAATGTAGGGCCAAAATTTAGAATGAAGTAGATACACCCCTGCCTCGAGCAGGGCCCACAGTAAACCAGTGCCTTCGCTGTGCTAGAAAGAGACGTCGATGTCAATATTATTTAACAACACTACATATAGCATAACCTGACAATACTTGACAGGGAGGAAAAAGCCGAAAACGAATATAAAAATTAAAATCAGTGAGGCGTGCGGGATGTGTGTGTACACGCGTGGGCGAAAGCCGAAAGTCCGGGAACGCCGAGTTTAACGAGTAACCGTAACGTTTGCGTAAACGTTAAGACTGCGTGTACACTCATTGCGTGACATTGTTTTCGGCAAAAAGATGGAGCATTTTTTGATGAAAATGACGACCAAGTGCGAGTTTTTCGTCATCATTGGCATCGCGCTTTTGTGCGGGACGGCTTGTGGCTTCAATTTGGAATCCCGGATACCCGTAATAAAGAGGGGTGCGACCGGTTCCTACTTCGGATACGCCGTCGCCGAGCACCAGGAATTGGTCGAGAAACCGGACAAAAGCAGCCTTGTTAGCTGGTAAGTCACACCCCGTTTATCGCTTTGACGTTGTTTGTTTTGACCAGATGATATCATGATAGAAAATATCTCGCGCGGTACTCGAAACGAAAAATAATCTTGACAATATTTTGCGAATCGCGAATAAAGTTTCGATTGAGAATGTACATAAAATGTGGCATGGTTAAGACGACTCGGAAGCTGCTGTAGTGCGAGAGAGATGCTTAAAATGGGAAGTAAATGAGAGGAACAAGGACGAAAAAAGAATGTCTTCCGTTTCGCTTAATTTGAAAGATGCGGTGTGGATTGAAAAATAATTTATACGTAAAAAAATAATGGAAATGATGATTTTACGTTTAATAAATGAGTAATTGGCAAGTTGAAATGAAAATATGATAAAATTGAGAAATTTCGGTGTATTTAGAACATTTTACAAACAACAAAACTTCCAGATATCACGGTAGAAAATATTTCGTGCGGTATACTCTCGTGCGGTATACTCTCGTGCGGTATACTTGAAACGAAAAATAATCTTGACAATATTTTGCCAATCGTGAAAAAAGTTTTGATTGAGAATGTACATAAAATGTTGCATGGTTAAGACGACTCGGAAGTTGCTGTAGTGCGAGAGAGATGCTTAGAATGGAAAGTAAATGAGAGGAACAAGGACGAAAAGAGAATGCATTTTGTGTCGTCTTAGTTTGAAAGATGCGGGTGGATTGAAAAATAATTTGTATGTAAAAAAATAATGGAAATGATGATTTTACGCTTAGTAAATGAGTAATTGGCAAGTTGAAATGAAAATATAATAAAATTGAGAAATTTTGGTACATTTAGAACATTTTACAAACGATAAAAATTCCAGATGATATCACGGTAGAAAATATCTCGTGCGGTATACTTGAAATGAAAAATAATATTGGCAATATTTTACGAATCGCGAAAAAAGTTTCGATTGAGAATGTACATGAAATGTGGCATGGTTAAGACGATTTGGAAGCTGCTGTAGTGCGAGAGAGATGCTTAGAATAGGAAGTAAATAAGAGGAACAAGGATGAAAAGAGAATGCCTTCTGTTTCATCTTAATTTTAAAGATGCGGGTGGTTTGAAAAATAATTTATGTTTGAATAAATAATGAAAATCATGAATTTATGTTTTAAAAACAAGAAAAATGAGTAATTGGCAATTGTCTCAAAGTCAACTGTCAGTATTTCAGCGGTTTATAGTTTGCGAAATTTTTAGAGAATTTTTCCCTTGCCATTTTTCACAAAACTCAAAATCAAAGAAGATATTCAAGTTTGAAATTAAACCAATAAACGTGTTCTTACAAGGAGTGGAGATAAAAACAACAGACCAAAATTTTCTGCATATTTTTCTGAGTAGAAAAGTCCTTTGCAGTTTTTCAAAAAACTCAGAACAAACAAAGATATTCCAGTTTGAAATCTGATTGGTTGAAACTTTCTACTCAAATATGTTTTTTGACTTTGAGTTTTGTGAAAAGTGGCAAAGGACTTTTCGATTCAGAAAAACATAAAAAAAATTTGGGTGAATTTTAGTTTAAAGTTTCTATCCCCACTCCCCGTAAGAACGCGTTTATTGGTTAAGTTTCAAACTTGAATATCTTTTTTTTTAATTTTGAGTTTTGTGAAAAATGGCGAGGAAAAAATTGTCTTAGAATTCCACATACTATAAGCTCCTAAAGTTTTATTTATTGCATTAATTATACCTATTTTGGCTGATTTTACGATTTTCATATTTGCCGAAATCTTTATTCAGATGTCGAGGTTTTCCCAAGAAAACGATAATTTTTATAGGATCTTGGTTGGCGCTCCCTTGGACCAAAATTTGCAGCCCCAAACAAATCGATCGGGCGCCCTTTGGCGATGTCCTTTGACGACGGAAACTCGCGATTGCGAACAAGTCGTGACCGATGGCAGAACGAGTAAGTGAATTTTTCACTGCAATGTAAGCATTATCGAAAAATTCTGCGACTTTTCAAAGTAGATAAAAAAACCCTTATTCCCTTAACGTAAAATACCGAGTATTTCGTAAATAAACTAACTAACAAGTAGGAAAAATTTCTCTCAGTATCGATACTAAAAACCAATGATATACGAATAAATTTTGCAAATAATTAACTTAATTATGTTTCGGTTTCCGGGATGAAGGTGGGAGTTCCTATTTCTCAAGTAAGTGAGTTTCCAGAGTTATTTGGGAATGAGTCGAATGAATCGAGTTCTCGAGTGTTTTTTTACACTTTTTATCGCTTTATACTTTTGCAAAATGTTTAACGTTCTCGTGCACGAACGGAAGGACTAATATGCAAATACTTGCATGAGCGCCGTGCCTAGCTTCAAAAAATTTTTTTTTCTATTTTCTGAACAAATTTTTCTGCTACGCTGACAATTTTTGTAGCGTTAAATGTAACAAAGCTGATTCGAATAATATTAAAAAAAAGTTTTTTCTCGTGTACTTTAACACTACTTTTAAAAAAAAGGTAAATATTTAAAGTTACTCAATTAATGTAGTGTCTAGGTTAATTTTCGTGGATTAACAAGTGAATAAATTCGAATCAAGGTTGAATAAATATATAAATAAATAAATATCTGAAATTCGCAAACAATGTTTTCAGTGCTTTTTTATTTAGTTTTTATAACAAACAAAAAATTTATAATTTCATATTTGGTAATTTCAAGTTGTTTATTTCAATCGTAAAAAATGCTTTTGCAACTTCAAAAAATCGAATATTTACTCTTTCGAATTTTTTTTTAGAGCTTTCTTTCCCAAAATTCTCGAAAAATAACAATATACATTTTTAATAAATTAGTATGTAATATCTTGGAATATTTTATTTACTAATTTTAAAATGAAGAAAATTCTTAAAAACAGAATTTTTAATACATATAAATTATTTTATTTTTTCTTTATATTAGTATGTAAGAGATTTTTAACCAATGCGCAAAAAATTAAGGATTAGTTTAAATAACTCGAGTTTATTATTCTATTTATCAAATAAATCTTCACAAAAATTATATTCTGTCCAAGTTCATGTTCTCGATTTTTAGGTTATAAAATACCTATAAAATATTGCAAGTAATGAATTTTTTGGAACTATTTTTTGTTTATAATGATAATTAATGACGTTTTAAAATGTCAAACAAATGACAATTTGCTGGAAAAGTTTTACTCCCTGATATTTCATAAACAATTGATGATTTTTACCATGGGAAAATGAGTGAAAAATTGTGATTGGCGGATGTGAAATTTTTCGATTTGGCTGTAAATGATTTTGGTTTTTTTTTTCACTCGAAACCGTTTTGTGTTAATGTTGCTATGCCAGCTAAATGTCTTGTATTATTCAAGAGTTTCATTAATAAAAAAAAACTTTACCTTCATAACTGAAATTGTAATATCTAAACATTAATAAAATTTATAATGAAATTTTTGTAATGATATTTTTTATATTTTTCCGCTTTTTTTAAGTTGTTAAATATATGCAAAAAGTTTCTATTACTTGCCTATGTTTCATGATTAAAAAAAAACATTGTTTTTGAATAAAATATAATTTACAAATATTATTAATTATTACCTAACAAGTATTAATGAAACAGTTTCAATAGCAACTTAATGACGCGTAAACAAACATCAGTATTATTTAAATGATTCGGTATAACAAATCTTTTATTGATATTGGAAAATCTAGGAAACATCTGCCTGCAGCTAAATCTTTTTTTAAGGCATGGTCAACGGATTTTATTTAACTGATGAAATTTTCAGTGATGTGAACTAATCCGTTTTGCGCAGAGCTTTCAACATTTCAGCTTTGGGCCTGGAAATTGTTTGCACTGGTTTTTTGGCGATAGCTGTTTTAATAATAAACCCTGTTTTGAACTAACTGTTGATAACAATTTTCGTTTATCAAGGTGTGAAGCGAATTAGGAAATAAAGGAAAAAATGTCGATAGAAATTGGTTGTTTGAAACGTAATTTTTCAGTGAAATGAACCTCCGAAAATAATTCTTAAGACGACTCGGAAGCTACTGTAGTGGGAGAGAGATGCATAGATTGGAAAGTAAATGAGAGGAAGAAGGACAGAAAAAGTAATGCCTTCCGAGTCGTCTTAAATATTGGATAAATAAACGTTAAGTATTCTGCAATTACACAAATCATTGCAATTTTTACATACTGCTCAAGTTTTTCCCTTAAATATTGAAAAAACAGCATTAAATATTGTGAAATTCTACAATTACACAAGTCATTGTAACTTTCACATACTCTTCAAGTTTTTTCCTTAAGACGACTCGGAAGCTACTGTAGTTGGAGAGAGATGCAGAGAATGGAAAGTAAATGAGAGGAAGAATGACAAAAAGAGAATGCCTTCCGAGTCGTCTTAAAATGAGGTAAAAGATTGGAATTTTCTCGTCGCTAACGCCTTGAAAAATCCTGACATTTTTCCCCAGAAAAAACATCATCAAATTTGACTACTAATGCACTTAACTAACACCCATAGATTAACTAAAATAACATATAACTATTAAAAATCGAAGCATTGTTATTTATCGTGTTTCCATGCAACGAGTTGGAGCATTCATCCAAAGTTTTCCCCTTGTTTTTAATGAATTTTGGCGATAATTTTCGTGTTACGTGTGTTTTTTCAACACCCAGCTGAAGCGGTTTCAAGCACATAATTTTTTGCACTAATTTTTTAATCTTGTCTCGAACGATTTCCTATATTTCACCGCGATTCGTTTCAGACATCGATTCGGACATGTTATATCCACCAAATGGCGATGAAGTTAATGATGATCAATGGCTCGGGGTCACGGTGCAGAGTCAGGGCGCGGGAAAATTAGTTTTGGTGAGTTTTTTGAGATTGAAAAATTTCCCGTTTGTTAGGTCAAGGAGGTATTTATGTAATAAATAATATATTGGTTAAAAATGGAGCCAATGTTCGGCTTATTATTTTTCATGTTCAAATGGTACTGTGGTAGGACATGAGAAGTTTCACAAAATTTAACTTTTTCCGAACATCCCCGAACGATTCCTAACATAGCCGAGAACATATATTGAATATTTCCGAACATACCCGAACATCCCCGAACATACCCGAATATTTTCGAACATCCTCGAACAGTTCCGAACATAAAATTTCAAACAATAGTTGATAATATTAAAATGATGATTTTCAAGTTAATTGAAGTTAAATCAATTAATTTGGTCGAAGCAGCTTTTTAAAAACTACTTCCCGTAAAAAACCCGGAAACATAATGATTGGTTTTATTTACGTGTAGGTTTGCGCCCATCGATACATGCGAAAAAATGAAAATGCGATTTACGGGCAAGGAAAATGCTACATTCTCAACCAAGATTTAAAAATCATCGAACTAAAAAAACCTTGTGCTGGAAAACCTACTGCCAGGCAAGACATTGATTTTTTAGCTTATAAATAATTAGAGATGATGATTTCGCTAGTAACTGAAAAGTATTAGAAAAAATTAGAAACTCATGTTACAAAGATTCTAAGTTTTTTAAGGTCTGGGAAACGAGTTGATTTTTCGGAGATTTTTACATGTTCTGGAAAATTTCCAATGATGATTTCAAACATGAAAATTTTTTTTGAAAAACTGTTATATACAAAATTGCAAACTTTTACAAAAATTATAAACTAATTTCGAAAAACTAATTATTCATCTAGAACATTTCTAAATTTGGGGACGATTGTTTATTAAAAATTTGTTCATGTAAATTTTCTGTCGAAAAATCAATTGTAATTGGAGCTAACGGAAAAATTATGTTTTAAATCAAAATTAACCTAATCTAACCTAACCTATCCAACTTTCATTGGAATATTTCTAAAAGCATACATATAAATGCACACAAATGCATAGAAATGCACATAAATTTAGATATTTCAAGACACTATTTAGACATTTTTATATATCATTGAGACACTTTTAGACGCTATTTAGACATCTTAAGACACTATTTAGACATTTTCAGGCATTTAAAAACACTATTTAGAATTTTTAGACACTGTTTAAGACACTGTACAGGACATTATTTAAGACGCCGCTTAAGACAATATTTAAGACACTTTGCTAGATATTTTGCGAGACATTTTTTAAGACACATGTTGGAACACATGTTAAGACACTTTAAGAAACATGTTAAGATACTTCTTAAAACACTGTTTAAGACACTTTGTAAGATATTTTGTAAGACACTTTGTAACACACATGTTAAGACACATGTCAAGACACGTAAATAAATTACAATACAAATATAAATATTTCAGAACTTGACAATTTTTTAAAAATGCACACAAATTTAGAGATTTCAAGAAACTATTTAGACATTTTTATATATCATTGAGACTCTTTTAGACGCTATTGAGACATTTTCAGACACTATTTAGACATATTGAGACACTATTTATACATTTCCAGGCATTTAAAAAAACTATTTGGATTTTTTAGACACTGTTTAAGACACTATTTAAGACACCGTTTCAGACACCGTTTAAGACACTTCGTTAGATATTTTGCAAGATGTTTTTTCAAACACGTGTTGGAACATATATTAAGAAACTTTTTTAAAAAAACTTCTCAAGACACATTTCAAGACAAGTAAATAAATTACAATAAAAATACAAATATTTCACAAATTGAAAAAATTAAAAAAAAAAATGAAATGATTTGAAAAATACTATTTTAGAGGACACGTGGAATTTGCGTATTGCCAGGCCGGAACCAGCGGAGTTCTGGCCACTGAAGATTCCCAGGAATGGGCCTTCATTGGCATTCCTGGGCCTTACATTTGGAGGGGAACGACGTCTCTTTTCACGGTCAGTGTTCCCGGTGGCGACGATTTTTTGAAAAAGGACAGAACTACGTACGAGCCTCCAGGCCCCGAATCGCCAAAAATGCAAATCGACAAATATAGTTATTTGGGTAAAAATCATAGTTAAAAACTAACGAAAAACTTTTTCATATACACAATTTTATTATTATCTTTTAATGTGGAGAAAGTATATAATTTAGAGGACTCGCAAGACCTTTTCTTTTCATCCTTTTTTCTCTCAACTGGTTCCCGTTATACGCGTCTCTCTCGCACTACAATAGGTTGCGAGTCGCCTTAAGGATCACATTTTTAACTATCAATAAACTTTTCTCAATTACTTTTTGTATATTTATGAAATTTTATCATTTTTTAAGGTAACGCTTTTTTTAGAATGTATTAATGATGTGAGTCAATATTTTATTGTTTAATTATTATGGAACAATAGATTCTAAACTCTTTATTTTATTTTTATTTGATGGTTTAGCTTTTTTTGGTTTCCAATCGTTGATAATGATAAATTGTGAATCCCATTAGGTATGTCTGTGACAGCTGGAAATTTTTTCGGCGAAGGATTGTGCTATGCTGCAGGTGCTCCCAGGTCAAATGGAACCGGGCAAGTCGTAATTTTCACCAAACAGTATTATAAACAGGAAATGCAAACCGCACTGTATTTGAATGGATACCAATTCGCTTCGAGTTTCGGATACCAAATTGCGTCGGCTGACGTCAATGGCGACGAGTATGTACATTTTACTGCAATTATTTCTTTTATGTATATTTTTAGCGAGTTTTTATAATTTTTTTCTTATTTTATAAATTAATAAAAATAAATTTATTAAATTGTTTATTGATGACCCAAGGCACCAATTTTCGCAAAAATTTACCGATCATTTTTTTCTTTTTTTTTTTTTTGGTTGAACATTAAATTTCAAATTTTACCAATAAATTGTGTAATTTGTTAATACCACGATTTTTTCACGTTTTTTAGAATATCCGATTTGATCGTTTCGGCGCCATTTTTCTTCAACAAAACTGTTGGCGGAGCGGTATACGTGTACACAAAATTATGCAAGAACAACGTCAATGATAAAAAATGCAAACCTGTACAGCTCGTTGGTCGCGAGGAATCACGGTAATTTTTTATTTATTAATCCTTAAATTTCTACCAACATTGAAATAAATCAATAATAATAAGCCTTTGAAGATCAAACATTTTATGATGAGTAATAACTGTTAATGATAAAATCGTAAAAATAGAGGTTTTTTTATCATAATTCTTTTTTTCTACAGATTTGGATTCTCTTTAGCCAATTTAGGCGACTTAAATAAAGATGGTTATGAAGACATTGCAATTGGTGCTCCATATGAAGGAAAAGGAGCAGTATACGTGTATTTAGGCTCGAAAAATGGGCTTATAACATCTCCGTCGCAAGTAAAAAAATTCCTCTAATGCTCAATTTTTTTCAGTATTTATTGATAGCATTGCTGTAGTTTCAAATTTAAAAAATTTCCATTTACTTGGTAAAAAAGCTAAATGTTTCATGCATTAGGAAAATTGTACATTTAACATTATTCGATGTATCGATTTTTCGATTATTTATAAGGATTGTGAAAATTATTGCAGGTAATTTATTCCGAGGAAACGCCAGTTCCTCTGCGTACTTTTGGGTATTCTTTGAGCGGTGGAATGGATTTGGATTCCAATGGATACCCGGATTTGCTGATTGGAGCTTATGACGACGACGCCGTTGTCTTACTTAGGGCACGGAAAATTATAAACATTACGACGTCCATACGGTATGCAACGAAAAATGAAACTTACGAAAATAAGATCGAGCCTATAGACCCCAATAAATTTGGATGCCCTGCAGACGTTGATTCTATTTACACTTGGTGAGAGTTTGTCTACTTAGAATTTGGAATAAAAAAGGTTTTAAGTGTCAGTTTGATACATTACTCATTAATATAATATATATTAATTTCCGTCATTTTCATAAATTTTGTAAATTATGATTGACGGATTTGGGTTGAAATGATCAAACTTTTGTGCTTTCAGTTTCACTTTCGAAGCTTGCTGCTCGACGGAATCTTTGATGAAATACGACGATATGCAATACCTGTCGTTGAATTACACATTAGAAGCGGAAACTTATGCTGGTTTGAAAAAATTTTCACGCGTTTGGTTTGGTAATGGCGATTCAAGGCCGCACTTGGTTAATCGAATCGTTACTTTGGACAAAACAAAGCTCACTCATTGTCAACCAGAAACTATTTATCTCAAGGTAATTTCGCAATTCGTATTTAAATTTGACGAAATCTTGCAAAGAAAATGTGTTGCATTTTTTAATGTATTGCACATTAATGAACAATTTTTTTGAGACGCCACCATTGCCCCGAAAAAATAAATCCCCGAAAGGGTCATTTGACCGAATATCGAGAGACCGAAAAGAGGAATCCCCAAATTTCGAAGTCCTCGAAATCGCACGAGACCGAGCGTGAATTGCCCCGCTTACCCAATGCGTCGAACAAAAAAAAACCGACAATCCAACGTCCCGAAACATGATATAACCGAAATTTTGAATGCCCGACAATGAGAAACCCCATTTCCTTAGAAGCCCAACTTCGCGATCGCCCGAGAACTCACATTTCCGAATAATTGAAAAACCGAAAAAATAAAATATCGAAAAAACTTTTGATCGAAAACCCAAAAGACCGCCTCCGCATATTTCCGAAT
>JAPYZL010111613.1:0-13573 GCA_030522825.1 Platygaster orseoliae
CACTTTCTCTCTCGCACTCATGCACTCGATGCATGCGATCACGGGCGATGCCAGTGGGCTACTGGCGCTGGGAAGCCCCCTTCTCCCTGCAGCGCTACCGTCCGGCGAAAATATGCGATACCAAAAATCTCGAGAACTGCTGATAAAAGTGGATCGTAATGATCGTAAGAGTAGGACTCGAACTAAAAGTTATTGTATGATATCTCAGTTGAGTTTGACAATTCATTCTCGAGTTTTTTTTTTTTTTTATTAATTCTATTAATCTCAACTGAGATTATTGATAATATATTCAGCAAAATAAAATGCTTGTAAATCAGCATGCAGTTCGTGAGAACATTACATGTGTCACATACTTCTTAGTATCTGCAATACTTAGTATGCAATTTCGTAATGATATGTTCCCTGAAGATGATGACCTGTTTATTGTAAATTCTGAAACTAGTACTCCTGCTTCTTTTGTTTTGGAAAATCTCAATTCCACAGACAATATCCAACAACAACGGATATTGGACGAAATGGAATTGACTCACTTTTTTAATGTTATGTTTATCGATTTTAACATCGTCTATTTACTGTAAAATAAACGTCTCTCTTAGTGAATATATAAAAAATATTTCTAAATTTATTTTTCAAACTCATCTTGCACCATGAAGCTTTCATGAAATGAGAAAACAAGAATCGCAATTAAGGTGACTGATATCCGTGTAATTGTAGCGAGGGCAAAAACGACTTGCCGTGTAAAAGACAAGATCATTAGCGACTGCTCTAGCAATTTTGACGCCGCGGTATTAGGCGAAACATCGCAGCGAGCAAGTCGAGCGTCTGCGGAAAGCTGACGGCGTCAGTTACGCGAGAAACTTCTCTGCCACTCTTCAACCGTTATCATTCCGAGCTCGTGAGTATATCCCCAACCCCCGCCCAAGTTATTTTCCTGACGAAACATTAAAAAATCAACTCGAAGCTAATTTTTTTGACGCTGGGATTAATGTGGAATAAAGTGTGGATTGATCCAGCGAGCCGTTTGAAAACACGTGTCAGTTGCATTTTAACGAATACGAATGTTCGTTCGTCACTATTTTAGATACTTTTAGAGAAAATTGTCTGAATCATGATTTTCATGATTTCTATTCTTTTAAAGTAATAAATAATATTAAAATTATATTAAAATCCTTTTATATCTGACAGTGAATATTATTATATTTACATAACATTCTTATGATGCATTTATATTCTTTTATGTAAAATAAAATATTGTAATACATAAAAAAATCGTGATACGGATATTATGTAAGAAGTAAAATTTTTTGAATTAATTACTATCTATTATAATGATTCGAAGTTTGGTTATGACCAACCCAAAAAAAGTTCTAAAAAAGTGAAAAATTATTTTAAATACAGAAAATGTTCATATGTAACGTAATTAAAGTTCATTTACATATTTTATGAAAACATGCAAGATTTTCAAAGTTTATAATAGAAATTCAAAAACTCGATAACTACTGGAAGGTTTTGAAAAACCCCAAGAAATTGGATACATTTTTAAAAAAGTGGATAGTTATAAATTATTGTTATAAAGTTCAAAATTCACAATCAATCATAATTATCAAGCCAGTACTCTAAAGCTTCGCCATGATCGATTTTTCCGTGAAATATGTCATATGAAAACAAGCTACCGCTTCCCTTAATAAATTTATTATTTTTTCATTCCGAAAGATCTTGTCACGTCTCGCCAGAGGAAATGGAATTTTTTTTCCACGGGGACTTTACGACTCAAAGATCCGAGCGTAACGCCTTGGCTTGAATTTTAAATTCAATTTAAGCCTCTGCTTAACATTTATACGAACGTCGTAATTGGCTGAATTCTAATTTGGCTAACCCAATTTTTTTCCAGCGACCAAGCAACAATTTTCATATTCGTCTTCGAGAACAACGAAATAAATGTTAATAAACCATAAACCCTGGAAAAATGAGTGAGCCTTCAGCGCCGTCAAAATGCTCGACTAAATTTTACGATTCATACCACGAGTTTATGGCTTCATTGTGTTTTCCAAGTGCTTTTTACAACGTTCGGGATAAAAAATTTTGCGCGAAAAATGAAATATCGAATGGAACCTCTTGCTTTTTAATCGCGGATCACGGTTTTATAGCAATCCCTGGTAATTACTTTATTCGACACGGCGCGGTTGTAATCACGGGCTTCGTTGGGTATATTTGTAATCCAAAAACTCTTCCAACTATAAGAGCTTTTGTAAACGTCGAATCACGCGGGAATTTGAATGATGGGAGAATAATACTTGGGGTATGAATAGAGGGTTCATTTCCTGTGCGTTTGTTTCCGTGTGTTTTGTTCCATGCGAATATTTCATTAGACTTATCCACGAGCTCTTGCAGGGCTTTCGATATCAAATCGAGTTTACTCTGAAAACGCAACAAAGACGCTTTTGCATCGCATTTCAATATGTACTTCTCTAGATATTGCATTTGCCAAATCTCTCTTATGATGTTCTCAAAATTCTGCGAATTCGAGAATTCAACCAAAACACGATTCCATCCGACTTTTCATGTAGCATTCACGATACTATGGAAGAACTTTATCTAAATGTGTTTTTTCTATAATTCATTTATATTTTTTACTAATGAGGAACATGCTTGAAAATGGGTTTTCCTGAGTTATAACACGTCAGTAGACATTTAGAAGGCTATTTCACGTAAAAACATCGAAACTTATAAATGATGCAACAAATGTTACCCAAAAGAAGTGTAAATTACATGAAAATAAAACCTTTTGACATGAAAATACATTTCTTTGCAAAAATCAGTATTTTGTATGACTACCTCTAGCAGCCAACACAGCTTCAACGCGACGAGGCATACTGCTTATAAAATTCTGAATTTTCATTTTTATCTCTGAGTTATGTTTCCAAGTGTCATTAAGTATATTGATCAACTCTTGCTTGGTTGTAGGGGCTTTCATCCTAACTTCAGATTTCGAAAACTCCCAAACGTTTTCGATGGGGTTCATGTCAGGTGAATTTCCTGGCCAGTCGAGAATATCTACTTTTTTTTAGCTAAAAATGTTGTAATTCTTTGTGAACGATGGCATGGCGCACCATCATGCATAAAAATTGGCTTTTCTTGTTTCTTGAACCATTTTTTCACTTGAGGTAGCAGCTTGATTTCCAAAACTTTCTGGTACTTTTCGGCATTCATTGTACCCTCGACGACGTAAAAGGCCCCTTGTAACTGATAACTGACCATACCATTACTGAAGGAGGATGTTTAATGGTTGGCACAATGCAGTCTGGCTTATATTTCTCATTTGATCTTCGCCGTACGAACTGTGATTTTTCGACTAGTATTTGGAAAATCGATTCGTCCGAAAAACACACCTGTGAAATTTCATTAAATTCAGACTGAACAATATTTACAGTCCAAGAAAACTTTAATAATAATAAAATATTAATATTTAATGGTCATGTAGCATTTATTAACCTTTTTCCAGTCATCAATCGTGAAATTTTTGTATTTTTTTGCCCATTGGTATCGCTTTGATATCATAGCAGGTGTAAGTCTTGGTTTGCGTGCACGCACCTTTGCGTTTTGCTTCCAGATCTTCACCAAGATCTATTTTATGTTTCATACGTTGTGAGGAACTTCGAGAAACTCCTACAATTCGTGCTATTTGGTATTGTGACATATTTTGTGCTTCCAGCATGCCGGAAATTCGACCAACTGTTACTGGCGACAAATCAGACACTTTTCCCATTCTGAAATCGTTTTTTTTTCACATAATATGGCCTCAAAATGTGTAAATATATACTTTGACATGTTGTTCCATCAAAAATAAACTCAACTTCAACCTGTTCAAACACGTAAAATTGTTGAATTGCACTGTGAAATTGAAACTCTTTTTCCTCAGGTTTTATGTCATTTCTGCGAAAATCAGTGTAAACAAACGATTACCAACATTATGAGTGTTGGCAAAGCAAAAGAAAGTACCCGCGATATTTAAAAACTCAAGTTCTACCAACATATCAAAAAAAGTTCATCATAACAACAAGAAACATATGAAAAAGTAGATTATCAGCATGGATCTAATGATTTTTCTTCCTATTTGTAGGTAAAGTTTCATGCAAAGAAAAAATGATCGAAGCTTCCTGAATCATATGAATTCGAAACTCATTTGTGGATTTTAGCTTGTATCAAAGAGCTCCATTAATTTATCGTAATTGCAGCCACCCACTACAACTTTCATTCTATTGCATTATTCACGTTGATAGATACTCCATTATCTCTACTGCTACTCTTGTTTTAATAATCCGAAAAAATTAGCTCTGGCGACGTTAAATTGCAAATTTTTGTCGTAAATAATAACATCAAAGCGAAATATTGCAGAGAAAAATTTCCAGCTCCAATGAAGCCGTTTAAGCATGATAATTAACTTTCTTCTATAGTGTTTTATCTGGTGTCATCAGTGTCTCGTGATACGTTTTTCCTCAAACGTTCAATTTATCGTTCATAAAAATCCAATCAATGTTTCATAAATCATAATTTATCAAATACCGTCAGCTAATGCAACGCTGTAGCTACTACGTTCTACATAAAACTGAAGATCAATGAAGACAAAGAAATCAAATGTGTTTTTCATGAAATTGTATGTCGTGTAAAGAATAAAACTCATTGGATAACTTTTTCTGTGTGAAAAGTTGAAATTGTGGACATTGAAATCACGACTATTCATTTATTTAAGTTTGTTTAGCTTATAATAGAGTTTTATTTAACAAGCGTCAGCATAATCAGCCGTGTGTGTAGTCCGTCAGGCATTGCATTATCATCCTTTATTCCCCTAGCCAGCGATTCGTATTTCATTACCCTGCGGGAGCTGCTTGGCTCATTATTAATCGCGTATATTTCGATGCTGGTCAACATATTCGCGGGAGTCATAAATTTCGAGGCGGACTTTCACGCTCGGCAAACTTTTGGATACCTCTGGATCATTGGGCTTTTCATTTTAATCCCGTATTCAATCCGATCGACTTCGATCGTCTGAAATCCGTTATCTATTTATTGCCCGAATTCACATTTTTTATCATCGCCTATCACGTAAATTAATAAATATTTTGGTACATTTTTTCCCGGATTTCCCGGATATTTCCCGGGTGATTTTCTCACATTATTTGTATTGAATATTCTACAGAGAAAAAAAATTATAAATAACGAAACACACGGTAAAGTAATTATTTATGGATACTTTTTTATTAAACAAATTGTTTGTTTTTCGTTGATTGACTATTATTTTATAATATAATTTTATAGTTTTTTGAGGAAATGGTCTCTGTGTAGATTTGTGAGTATTTTATGGATTCGTAGTGTTTTAAGTATTTTTATAAATTGTTAAAATTTCTAGAATTTCATGCTCTCGAAAATAAAGTTAACGGGATTTTTGATATCATTACAGATTTTTCAGAAAATAATTTCTACATAGAATTTCAGTATTACAAAGATTTCTATTATTATCAGTCTCTAGTATTTTTCAGCATTGATAAATCTTTGTAGCAATTTATACAATTTTTAAAGATTTCTAATATTATTATAGATGACTATGTAGATTTTCATAATTTGATGCTACTGACTTTAAAGTTTCATAAATTCCTAGCACTTTCAGTATTTTTTGTATTATTTCAATATTTATACGATTCAAAGGATTTTCAAATTTTTTTTGTGGATTTCTGTAGATTTTTAGAATCAGGTGCTCTAGGATCTCAACTTATCTAAATTTTTAGTAATTTATAGATTTTCAAGAAAGCTTTACCAGCATGGATTTTGAGTGTTAATGAATTTCTGGTATTTTTTCGTATTTATCAAATTTTTTGTTCATCTGTGGATTGCTACTTAAATTTATGGAATTTGATAGACTCGAACTTCAAGTAAATTATTTTTTACATATATGAAAGTATTTAGAAAAAAAAAAAAATTTATAAATCAATTTGGAGAACTTTCTGGTATTATAATGAATTACTGTATACAGCGGAGTAGACAGAAAACACTTTCGGGGGGTGTTTTTCGAAAAAATATATACGTATTTTCTTCAGGATGTAATAATTTGTAATCCTTGAAAATGTGGTCACGAGAGTACGATTTTCCAATTTTTTCGGAGTCCAGAGTTGCATATTTTTTCATGTTCGTATTAAATTTAATGGAATTGAATTTTTGTGATTTTCAAGTAACAAAGTTTATGACTTTTTTTTCTCATACTTTTAGTGTTTTTTCACAACTCAACCAATTTTCTGATTTTATTATGGATTTCTATACATCAAATTTTGAGAGATTTTTCAAGAAATCATAGTAAAAAGATTTTTATAGTATTGACAATTTCTAGTTGGCTATATTATTTATTATTTATCATTGTTAGCTATATTTATTATTTTTATTATTTCAAAAATGTTTTGCTATATATCGTATATAGTCAAACATTCATTTCAGAAAAAAATCTTCTGAAGTTACAATAACTGTTATTTAGAGTTAAAAAAACTGAAAATTCTAGACTTACTTTGAATTTTACTGTTTTTTTGATTCAGTAGTGTTATATTTATGCATTATTTTTTATCGTTATTATTTTTGTCTATTTTTCGTGAAATAATATTGTAAAGAAAATTTTCTTCAAATAAAGATTTCTAGTATTTCTCGCATTTCTTCAGTATTTACGAAAATCAAAAGGATTTTTTAGTGTTTTTTTTTAGATTTCTCGTATTTTCATAGATTTTTATGTATATCGATTCATAAAATTCAATTCTGTAGAATGCAAATATTGATTGATTTTTGATGATTTCACAGATTTCTTGGTTAATTCGATCTACCATAATTTTAATCATTTTATGTATTCCTCAAATTTTTTATTTTTTCAGTATTCATAAGATTTTGCATTGTTTTCTATTATTTTTATACGTTGACGCCATTTGTGTAGATTTTTCGAAATCGCAATTCTTTCATAGAATTCGAAACTTTTACTATTTTTCTGAAATTTTACGACTTGAAGATTTTCTGGTATTTTCATGAATTCCTGTCTAAATTTTTTTAACGTCTTTTCTAATTTCAGAATTTTCGTAAATTTCAGTCTTTTTTTATAAATCACTATTTAAAAAAAAATGTTTTCCTAGGTTTTCTTTTAGTACATGTTTGGCTGTATATTGTATTATAATTTAGTTTAAAAAAATTCCTTTCAAATTAGATAATTGTTATTTTTAGTTAGAAAAACTTTAAATTCTGAATCTAATTTAAATTTCATTTCATGATTTAGTATTGTTATTTTTATGCATTATTTTTTTTAAATGAATTGATCTCGAATTTTGGGAGGGGTTTGAACCCCCGAACTCCTCCCCCCCTCTGCCTACGCACCTGAATGTATAGATTTCTAGAATTCAATGCTTTCGTATTCAAAATTTCATAGATTTCTATTACTCTCAGTATTTTTAGTATTATATCGATATTTATACGATTTAAAGGATTTTCTGATATTTTCGTAGATTTCTATACAGATTTTTAGAATCAGATATTTTAGTATTTCAAGTTATTATAGATATTTAGTAATTTACGGAATTTTAAAGAAACTTTATTAACATAAATTTTGGGTGTTAATAAATTTCTAGTATTTTTCGTACTTTTTCTTATAAATCAAAGTTTCTTTGTTCTTCTGTGGATCGCTATCTAGATTTCTGGAATTTGATACTCTCGAATTTAAAGTGAATTATTTTTCACGTTTATGAAAGGATTTTGAAAAAAACTGCTTATACAATAATTTAAAGAACTTTCTTGTATTTAAATGAATTACTGTAAAGATTTCTTCAATTCAATGCTTTCGTATCCAAAATTTTATAAAACTGATTGGAGTTTTTTAAAGATATCTGTTATTTATACTTCTTCTTATATTTGTCACATTCATAAAATTCTGTCTAATTCTATATTCTTTAATACATTTTTACTGTTTTGCATTTTTTTACATTTATCGCATTTTGTACGACTTTCTAGTTCTTTTATGGATCACTGCTTATATTTCTAGAATTTTATGCAATGAAATTTTATTTGATGATGGAAAACACTGAAACGGAAACTTTTGGAACGTTTTTTTTGCAGTTTTGAATGCGCATTAATTATTATGCCCGGGAAAATTCCTGGAGGTTTCGAGAAATTCAAGCAGAATTCCCGGATTTTCCGGAGGATGGACACCCTTATATTTACCTCCCTCGATCGTGACTGAACCTTATCCATTCTCTAAAATTCACTTCTTGTTTGAGTTTGAAATCCCAACCCCGAAAATTTCGACATACTCAATTTCCAGCTCACGTTTCTCGCTGGATTTCTATAAAGCAACACACAAACGATCGAGCTAATTATCGACGCGAAATGAGGGTACGATTGGCACGAAAAATGCTTCATCAGCTCAGCAAATCAGCGAAAATTATTTTCACGCGCCAATGGAAATGATAGCTGTCAACGAAAATACTGAATAGCGCTAAATAGAGTGATTCGTAATCATTCATGCAGTGGGTAACCTTAATTAAACACATTACGTATTGGTTTCGACAAAATTGCCAAATTAAAAAATAAAAATGTGAATTCAAAAATTACTGATCTGAAAACTCAGCCTTTGCATTCAGGAAAAAGTAGACCATAGTTTACAGCATTCTCACCTGAAACAGATAAAAGTAAAAAGCGTGTCAGAAAAACAACGAAAATTCTTAGCACACGCGATAATAAAAGGAATCGAGTCGTGCTATCGCGTTTATCGCTTTATCTAATCGCGAAAAAACATTTCTGTCAGAGAGTAATTCGACTCGTACGTCGAGTTCTGCGCGCCTTCTTTTCTTCATCACCTTTCAGAAGATTGGAGAAAAAACGTGAGGGAGAGAACAAGGACTTGAATATAATCGAAAAAGGTATAAGACGTGATAAATGACTTTCGTTCACTTGTTGCGAGCTCTTGATAAGTTGACAAAAAATATCCAACTAGTGGAATAACATTGTCTTATAGGGATTTTGCAGTATAACTTAAAAACGTAAAAATAACATTACGAAATTTAATTTTTTCTATATTTCAATAATAAATATTCTCATCCATTTTATGACTTTATCTTATATAATCCATACGGACCTGGAATGAGGAAAAGGAATCAAGATCTGAAAGTTGCAACAAGAATAATCTGTTTCAACAAAAGTGGAAATCGAGCCCTACGAATTTTAAACAAAAGGTCCTTTTTTTCGTTTTACGTATTATATGATCTACTATATATCGTATATAGTATCAATAAAAAAACTATATAGTAGGTCAATAAAAAAAACTTTGTCATGTTCAAAGAAAAATCCTAATTATATAAAAAGAGACACTGTTTTTATGTAATAAACATCATGTAACAAAAAAAGAGTTTATATAATAAAAAGATTTTTCGATTAAATACCACTAAACTGCTTTAATTAAAGTAAAATAACTGATAATATGCGATATAATAGTGGAAATTTCAATTCCGACGATTTTGCGGTTTACTTATGCACATAAAATGAACGTCGTGATTATTTAGTTTTTTTCAATATAAATGTACTGAACTAAAATCATTTAATATTTCACCATTCAGGGAATGAAAATAAATGTTTCATTATTCGGTTGTATTGATTTTTATCGTTAAACTTTGACTTTTGTGTTAATAACGAGATTTCTGTTGAATTTGCTCTTTTTCGTTTTTTCAAAGGAATGAGCAATATTATATGATTTGAAAAAAGCTTCACATTTTCTTAATGTTTTTTCTTTATAAAAAAGCGCGTTTGCAATAAATCTTGTGCAAACAATTTTCAGTTTTGATGATAAAAAACAAAATCAAATTTCAATGAAGTCGTTAAAAACTGCAAATCTAAAAAAAGTTCCAAAAATCAAAAGTTTATGAAAATTATAGACGATCTAAAATGTATGGAAGTCTGTAAAAATTTTCAGATATTGGATAAATTGACGGTATATAATAATTTTATAGTTTATTGTATAAAATTTTTCACATGCGACAATTGTGACTTTTGGAAAAGTGTAATAGTTTATGAAAATCGTATCACTTCGAGCATTGTTGATAACTTTTTTTCAATTTCGAAGTTTTTTAACAAATACGAAAATATTATTTTGTGTGACAGTTAAACAAATATAATTTTTTAGTGCGAACCTCTTTCTTTTTCCAAAATAAGAGCTTTTTGAAATGCTTTCATTTATTTTAGTGTAACTCGAATCTTAAGATAGTTTGTATTATGTTTAAAATTTCACAATTTCGAAAAAATAGAAAAACTGTAAAAATTTCATAAATAGTCTTCAGTTTTATAAGTATTCCGAAGAATTACAGAGATTGGTCATAATTTTTGTATACTGTGATTAGTATCATATTTTTTGGAAAAGTGTATGGTTTTTTTTTAATTGTACGAAAAAATTTCAAAAACTTGGAAACATTGAAAAATTAGGAAAAATTTTCAAACACAAATTTTAATGAACCTTTTCGATTATTATTGTTAAAATATAAAAAATGCAAAAGTTGGGATAATTCTCCAGATTGTTGTAAATTCTACGAAATTTGAATAATTTGTTGAATTTCAGACAATGTTAATGTCAAAATTTTCTTATTATTTTAGTCTAACTTCAATCTTTAAATAGTTTGGATTGCGTTAAAAATTTTACAATTTTTGAAAAATTGACGAAAATGTAAACATTGTTTGAACAGTCAATAATTTTATGAGTTATTCGAAAATTTATCTAGATTATTCATAAATTTTGCATATTGTGATCATTATCATATTCTTTGGAAAAGTGTATGATTTTTTTAATTTTATAAAAAAATTTTAAAAACTTGAAACTATTGAAAAATTACGAAAAATTATAATACGCAAATTATAATAAACTTTTTTCGATCATTGTTGTTAAAAATGTAAAAAAAAAATGAAAAAGCATTGAGATAATTTCCTAGATTGTCGTAAATTCTATGAAATTCGAATAATTTATTGAATTTCAGATAATGTTCATAAATTTCGTACTTCGTGAAAAAATTTTTAAATTCTGAAAACTTGCAGAAACCGTGTAATAAACTAAATTTTTAAAAATCAAAAAATGTTTCATCATTCGGATATGGTCCGAAATTTTTGAAAATTTTAAAAATTATCTAGAATGTTATATGACTTTCAGAAATGTTATTTTTTGAAAATTTTGATAGTTCAGTTAACCTAGAAATTAATAATTGATTGATTTTTGCGTCGTGAATATTTTTTTGTACTCAATTTTCTTAATATTATAAAGTTTTTCGAAATCGAAAATTGGTCCTCTCACAAAGATCTTAGGTAATTGTAAAAATGTAATTAAAATTTGGAGTTTTAAAAAAATTCCTCAAATTCTGTAAATTGTCAAAAATTACGACAATTAATAAGAAATAGAGTTAAAAATTTTTTTTCCCTTGTTTCCATTTTTTTTACAATAATTAAAAAAATTTTCCTAAAGTTTTTTATGCCACATGTTTTTTTTATTTCTTGCTTATACTATTGTAAATACATGCTTCATAAACATATCATAAACATGTAATATGTAAACAATATTCTCCGAAATTGGTAGAATTTTGGTTCTATAATATTTTTTGGACATTATATACTTTAATGAACATAACGCACTATTGGGTATTATGGTTGGGACATTATGTTTTGGACATAACCGTACCCAATCTTTTCTTGAAGCTAACATGGAACATGGAACCATCATATCCAGATGCGCACTTAGGGTTTAGTCGTTTATGGCATTGTGTTGGGGACCCCTTAGATAGTAAAACTGCACATTCACTTTTTCCCCATGGTATAGAAAAATTTTTTCTAAAATGCAATATTCGGTTTTGGGTCCAAAAATCGCTTAAACCTCATATTGTCTCTATAAAAACTCAATTTTTTGATATTGTTTTGCTTTTAACACTATCCAATATTATCGTTAGAAGTCAATACCAGTCATTTAGTTCATATTCTAAAATCAAGGCTTCGCAGAACAGTAATAAAATGGATTAGAATAGCCAAAAATGAAGAAAAATTGCTAAAATTCGAGTTCTTCGGTTTTTTCTTCAAAGAAACCATATTATTGATCGTATACTCACATACTTGTGTCTTTGTATACTCTATACGAACTTTTCTGATATCAAAAACAAAAACAGAAGCAGTGAAAAAGAGGAAAAGTCTAAAATAATAGTTGAACATCAGTTTAAAATCTATTTACATAATATAAAACAATGTTCAGATTCTCCATCTAATCCAACTCGCAAACATTCCACATACGAAATTTTTCACGTTCATGGTTTGAGCTCGTTGCAAAAAGCAAGTACTACATTCGAGCATGAGATAATTTTTGCCACGTTACTATCTCCATTTGCGCCGGGCGCGTATTGTAATAAATCCGTCTTACGCTCATTCCGATGCTTCATGTATCACGGAATAACGAAAGCTTTGATTCCGCGGGCTCCACTTTCGAAATGAAATTTACTGCGCTTGAACACGAGACTCGCGTCTAATTCCGAGTTGTTTTTTGTTTGACTTTACTCCCATTTAAGTGGTTATTTATAGTGCATGCAGACGGTACTGGCTTATTTTCCTCGGGGCGTCCAATGAGGAAGCTTTTAAAATGCTCGCCCTTGATAAGGCCGTACAGCACACATCGGGATCTCGTGGTGTGGAAAAATGCCGAGAGATATTACATTTTTAACGCATGGACCGACAGCGTTACATTGAATTTACTTCAAATTCAAGCAGTCCCCTGTGCAGCGAGCTTTCGCAATTATTCAGTGGACGCATTCGTAGTGACGGATGTCAAAGTTAAGGTAGTGGTTTACAAGGTTTTACGAAACTTTCGCGAAGCAGAATTTTTTCGGAAACACGAAATACGACGAGGAACTTTTTGAACATTCGTGGAATCGGGTCACGATGCCGACTTTTTTACATCAACATTTTGTACTTTTTCGTGATATTTTACTACAGGATAGTTTTTTGATTACACGAGGTTTCATCTTAGATAAAATTGTATTCCCTGGTCAAAAATTATCAAAACTAAATTTTAACGTCAAGTTACATGGGAAAAATAATATGGTTGTCATAACCTTATAAATAGTAGGGGAAAGAATGACGGCATAGTTTTCATTCAGCATCAAAACAGTCCAAAAATTGACGTTTTTGATCCAACGAAAGTTAAGATAACAAGTGTAACTCAAATGCTAACAAAGTATAACGGCAGATTTAAAAAAGTTTGATTCAAACTAAAATAATTAGAATCTTTTAAAAAAGTTGGTTTCGTCATTTAGAAAAATAGTGGGGTAATGACGGCCACTCTCGAAAACCGACAAAAAATTGCACAAATGTCAACACAAATCGCTGTGAATACTTAATGAAGGCTCTGTGAAGGAAAACAAATGGAAATTCGACATTTTTGTTATGGTAATTTTATTGATAGCTCACAAAAAGTGCGAGAGAAATAAAAAGGAAACATATAGAAAAAAATGCCTTACACTTAGAATGCAACGACATTAATTTTCATCGT
>JAPYZL010111615.1:0-12232 GCA_030522825.1 Platygaster orseoliae
TTTGAGTTTTGCAAAAAGTGGTAAAGGACTTTTCGACTCGAAATTGAAAAAGGAATTCAGGATTTTTTTTTTATCGCGGACTTTGGGACACCCTGTAGATTGTTTTTAGTTTAGTGAATGAACTGAACAAAAACATCAGAAGAAAAAATTTACAAAACAATACTTTTTTTCTGCTTATTATTTTGTTTTCTTTAAAATTTTTTGCATTCAATGAAACATTCTGCAAGCTAACTGCAGTTATAATATGCAGATATCGCAAAAATATTGCGACAACGGAAAAAAAACATGTTTCGTAGAAAAAAGCAAAGATTATTTCATTTATGAATTTTCCAAGTCTTTAATTTCTGAAGTTCAGATAATCTATATGCACTACTTAAACTCCTCACCGACTTGTGAATTCGCTCGACAATAAATATCCTTTCTTCACATTCCAGAAACCGAGGAAAGAAAAAATCAAGCACACCAATTCCCCTAGGGTGGCACTTTACGATAAAAAATTGGGTATTCAGTGCCCATCCAAGGAAGCCACTGGTCAATTTGTATACCCACCGGACTGTAAATTCTTCGTTAACTGCTATAAGGGTAGGGCTTTCTTGCAGCCCTGCGTCCCGGGAACTCTTTTCAATCCGGACACTTTAGAATGCGACTTCCCGTATAAAGTTCAGTGCTACGACATTGAATTCGCGCGTTTAACCGAGACTTTCACGCCGAAAAAAAAATCTTCTCCGCTTCCTCAACCGCAGTCATTGTCTACGAATTTCAAGGTACATTGAAAATTGTCGATTTTCGCGATAGATTATATAAATTTGATAAATTTTTGTTCTAGGAATTAACGTGTCACCCACTAGCATCAGGAATATTTCCAAATCCTTTCAATTGTAAGCAATTCATACGTTGCTTAAATGGGGAGACAATAATTATGGAATGTCCCGAAGGAATGGCGTTCAATTCGCTCACCAAAGACTGCGACCTGATAAAAAACGTTGCCAATTGTGAAGATGACAGAAAAAGTAATTACCATGCAAGATTTCAAGGTTATGTTTGAATGTAAAAATGTGTTTGATGACATTTTCAGTTGTTTCCCAGAAACCAGAATGCCCACTATTCGCTAATGGCATGTATCCACACCCCTCAGAATGTGGGAAATTTCTGCTTTGTTTTAATGGCGACACGGTTATTAGAGATTGCGAGTCTGGATTTGTGTTCAATCCTGTGAATCGTGTTTGTGATAGTCTCAAAAATGTTCCAAGTTGCAAAGGTAACGTTTGAAGAGCTTCCAAATTAACGGGTTTGATAACGATTGTTTCGTCGCGCTTTGTCGCGCTACGTCGCGCTACATAGCGCTACAAACATTTTGTAACACAAACATTTTATGAAACTCACATATCATAATTCAACTACTTATACTTCGATTAATGCGACATAACGATCGTTGTCTGGAACCCATTCATGCCCAATACATTTTCATAAAAAACTCATGTTCTTATGAATACACTCACAGATACAGTGACATCCCATTTGCCCTTCACTGTCGATCATTCTAGTGAAACAGTTAAGTACAATAAAAAGTTCATTATTTAATTTTCGATTATAGAGTGCTAGAATCTCGAAATTGAAAATTTTCAACTAGAATATTGCAAAGTGAACTGTATGCCTTACTTTATTATTTTGTTTTTTGAGTAAACATAGAGGAACTCAAATTTCAATTGCATTGCAGACGCCGAAATGTCCTCCATTTATAACAGGTATGTTCCCCCATCCCTCTAAATGTACACAGTTTCTACATTGCGCAAATGGGGGTGCAATGATTATGGACTGTGCACCTGGCACTGTATTTAATCCTGCAATTGGTCTTTGCGATTGGCCTCAAAACGTAATTGGCTGTGAAGGTAATATTCGCAAACTTCAGAAACTCTATCGAAGTAGTTTATGAAATTTTCACGCGGTAAAACACGAATAAATATGGAAAATTGAATAGCGATACACACGAAATTGACGATTCCACAATTGCAGATGCCTTCAATATTTATACTTACGGCACAACGCAATCCATGGAACCTGGAGACGAATTTCAATACGGCAGTGATAAAATCCATAACCAAGCACGTTTCGATGAAGAAACGAGACAAGTTAAAACAGTCAGTTGCCCTTCACATTTTACTGGTTTTATTTCGCATCCTGAAACGTGCAAAAAGTTTTTGCAGTGCGCACATGGAGTTACATACATAACTGACTGCGCGCCAGGAACTGTTTTTAATCCGGCCATTTCCGTTTGTGACTGGCCTCGCAATGTGCCTGGTTGCAGCGAAGGTTATAATTAAGATTTTTAATTTTATCTTGGCTCTCAAATACTGAAATTTATGTTTATATAATGTATAAATGTGGTGTAATGTACATGATTCATTTTGAATTTGGATTTCGAGTCAAGCCACGATTTTGAACTGAATCGAAATTAACTTTCCTGGCGTTCTTCAGAACTCGTAAATTATGGGACCTTTTACGGGTGTTTTGTACAAAATACACCGGTAAGCATATTCGAGTTTTTTGGCGAAATCGATAACGGAATAAATGGTATTTTTTGAAGGGAAGTTACAATAAAGAATATTTTTCCGATTTTTTATCACCTAAACTTATAGGAAACTATTTTTATAACTTTTAGGTATTACTTACTCTGTTAATTCTAATAAGTTTTCTGTTTAAACAGCAGAATGAAATGAAAAATTTGAAATCAAAAAGATAAAATTTTAAAGTTTCCGAAATCCTAAGGATTTCCAAGATTTTGGATTCTTAAAAAATTCATTCTTTTAGAAACGTTGAAAAGTTTTCAAATCGTTTATAATTAATGACATTTTTAATGTATTCCATATTTGAAACGAGAGATATCCAGAAAAACAAAAAATTATTGAATTCCCAAAACTTTTTCCAAATATTCAGTAATGTTATAATTTTTAGAAAATTTTTAATTTTTTTGAAATTTAGGCTTTGAAAAATGAAAAACTGTATGAGTACTTCCAAAGTATCATTACTTTCAAAATTCTTTAAGATGTCGAAAATTGTGAACATTTTTGTTTCTGGAGTTTTAAAATTTCGCAAGTTTTTATTTTATATTTTGAACTAAAATTAAAATAAAAATTTTCAAAACTCAAAATTAACAGATGGTTATCAATTGCGAATTAAAAAAATGGATAATTCATCAAAAATTTAAAAATCCAGTTTGGAAGTTTTAAGATCCAAAAATTTCAAAAGCTTTTGTTTTTCGGAAATTTCATCATTTCAAGAATTATCGAAGTTTTTATTCTGAATTTCAAGTTTGTATTTTAGATTTGAAATTGAAGATATACAGAAAGATACAAAAATTATTTAATTCCCAAAAATTTTCCAAAATATTCGGTAATGTTGAAACTATTACAAAATTTTCAATTTTTTCGAAATTTCAGCTTTGAAAAATAAAAAACTGTGTAAGTATTTCCAAAGTATCATTATTTTCAAAATTCTTTAAGGTGTCGAAAATTCTGAACATTTTCGTTTCTGGAGTTTTAAAATTTCTTGAAATGTCATTATTTCTAAAATCTCCCAAGTTTTTATTTTAATATTTTGAATTAAAATTTGAATAAAAATTTATAAAAATCAAAATTAACAGATGATAATAAATTGTCAATTAAATAAATTGAAAATTCATCAAAAATTCAAAAATTAAATTTAGAAATTTTAAGATCCAAAAATTTCAAAAGCTCTTGTTCTTCGGAGATTTCATCATTTCAAGAATTTTCAAAGTTTTTATTCTGAAATTTTAATTTACATCGCAATTAAAAATGAACAAATTAAAATTCAGAATTAATTAATTGTTTCAGAGATAAAAAAATTTTTTAACTTTTTAGATTTTCATATATTCTATTATTTTTAGAGTTCCTAGATTTCAAAATCGTTGAAAATTACTGACATATTCAATGTACTTCAGATTAAAAATTGAAAATATATGAAATATATAAAAATTTTTATGGAATGTTTAAAGTTGCTTAATTTTCTACGTTTTGATAACTCAAGTTTCAATGAATTGAAAACTGTATAAGAATTTTAAAAAAGTTTTATAATTCCCGAAATTTTTCAAGTCTTCTAATTTGTCAAAAATTCCTAGCATCTTCGTGTATTAAATTTCAAAATTTTAGAAATGCGAAATCTGTAAGTTTTCAAATTTCTTCAAATCCCATTATCTCCAACAGTTCTGAAAGATTCCAAGTTGTCAAAAAAGTGTAATATTTCTGATATTTTTAAAATTCAAAAATTTTTCAATCATACAAAATTGTCCAAAATTGCCCACATTTTTTACATTTTTAAAATTTCGTAGAATCTTAGAAATCAATGAAGATTAAAAATGAGCTTCATGAGCATAATACGGCTAGGAGTATTTATAAAATGCATATTTAAAATTTTTCTATTTTTATTTCTGATTTCAAGTGAATTCTCTTACAGGTTTTTTGCACAAAACATCCGTAAAAGGTATCGTAAGTTACAGTCTCCTTTACAGGTTCTGAAAAGCGTCAGGGTTAGGTTTTAAGTTCACTGTATATTCAAATTTCACCTTGATAGTGTCATAATTAATTAGAGATAATTTTAAAATTGTGTAAAAATAAGCCTGAACCATTTTTTTATAAACAGATGACCCATCAACACACAAAATTGATGATACTGGAAAATTTCATGAAATCAACCAAACTCATCATCAAAGTCACAGGAATGAAAATCATCATTTCCACAACAAGCCAGTAGAAAATACTCAGCAAATATTTCCAGAAACTGAACCAACATACACGTATACCCCAGTTTATCGTGGACACCAACACGATCATCATCAAGGCAATTGGAACAATCATCAAAATCCAACTCAAAACCCAACCCCATACTATCAGAACAACCATAATTACAGACATCCATATCATCGTCAAGAAGATGTGTACACGTATCCTACAAAGAATCCTCAAGATAATTTTTCAACGAACAAGAAGTTTCAGCCTGTCACATGGAAACCCATTTTACAAGACCCAAGTAAACAAAATGAACGTGAAAGTAAAAATTGGCCATTTCATCATCGAGCATCGAGCTTTGAAAACGAAAATCCAGATTATGGCCATGTTCCTCTTGAAACTGTGCCGGTGTTTAGGGAACCAAATATTTATAACAGAGAAAGTGAACCAACTTTTCCCTCAGTTTTTGAGGATAATTTGGGTGGTACGAGCCCGAGATGGGAAAATCTTGAAGATGTAAGAACGGAGGAAGTGGGTAATTTGGAAGCTGATGGAACGGAAATTCGGACGAATGTTTATGCGAATCCCGATTGGATGTTTCCGGATCAGTTCGATAAGTTGAATAGAACTTTGTGGAACCAAACTGCTTGGAAACCTATTTTTCCTAATCGAGGAAATTCGTCGGGTCGAGGGTACCAGGATTCATTGAATCTTGAAGGTATTTTTCTGATGACTTGATTTTCATGAAATATTATGCACTGTAAAAAAAACTTCGCATACAGTATAGGAAGTTTTTAAAGTTATTTTTTAAAATTATTTTATTAATATTTTTTATTATATATTACATATTTATTGACTTTTCATTACTATTATATATTGATTATTATTCATTTATTCATTTTTATTATATATATTATTATTTATATTTTATTATTATTTTATTATTTTTTAAAATATTTTTTTCATTATTAAGATAAAAACTTTCCATACATTATGGGAAGTTTTTATCCTATACATGAATCGTAAAATTTCCATACACTGTTTTTTAATTCCCATACATTTTTTGAATTTTTCTCATTCATGTATAAAATTTTTTGGAAAAGTATGGAAAAAGATACTTACTTCCATACGAAATACTCCATATTTTTGAAATTACTGTACAATGTGGGAAAACTTCCACACTTCGAGTATGTAAAAATTGTGATTATTTTTTACAGTGTGGATAAAAAAGCAAAATGTATGGGATTAATGTCTAGATATGGAAGTTTTGATTTAATTTTTTGTATGTTTTGACATGAACGTTGAAACGTAAATTTTCGAATTTTGACAGATTTGTATTTATTTTATGGATTTTCAGAATATTTGTATCAACAATAATTTTGGGTAATTTATGGATTTCTGGTGTTTGTTGCCTTTATTTCATTGTATTTATTTTTTAATACTTTTAAAACTTTAGAACTTTTTCGAGTGTTTTTCATATTTTTTAAGATTTCTTATATTTTTATGGATTGCTATATAGGATTTTAGAATTCAATGCTCTTTGTATTGGAAGTTTAGTAGATTTTTTGTATTGTGATAGAATTTGGCATGAACGTTGGAACGAAAATTTTTGAATTTTGACAGATTTGTATTTATTCTATGGATTTTCAGAATATTTATATCAACAATAATTTTGGGTAATTTATGGATTTCTGGTGTTTGTTGTATTTGTTTCATTTTATTAATTTTTTAATACTTTCATAACTTTATTGCATTACCGAGTATTTGTAATATTTTGACAGATTTCTTGTATTTTCATATATTGCTATAAAGGATTTCAGAATTCAATGCTCCTTGTATAGGAAGTTTAGTAGATTTTCATTATTTTGATAGATTTTTCAGAAAAAAGTATCTTATAGAATCCTAGTGTTTCATAGATTTCCTGTATTTTGACTGTTGTATTTTCAGTATACTTATACAATTTAAAAAAGATTTTCCAGCATTTTAATGAATTTTTGAGATTTGAAGTTCCAGGAATTAATGTTTCATAGATTTTCAGTGGTTTTATAGATTTATAAGATAATCATCTCTATGCAGATTCAGAATTGTTCATGACTGTTATAATTTTCAATTTACATTAAAATTTTTAGTATCTATACAAATCTTGTAGGATATTTTAGTATTTTCATAGATTTCTTGAATTTTTATCAATTTTTATGTATAGGTTTTTAGAGTTTGATGCTCTATAATTCTAGATTTTGTAGATTTTACCTATTACAATGAACTTCTTGGAAAACAGCATATTCTTAGATTTCTAGTATTTAACAGATTTAGTATTTTAGATTATTAGAACTATTAGAATTTTCTGTATTTTTCCAGTATTCTAACAGTTTGAAATATTTCTTGGTATTTGAATGAATTTCTGTTAAATGTGTCAGAATTTGATACTATATGTATAATTCAAAGATTTTAGATTTTTGGGTAAAAAATATTTAGGTTGATTTATAAAAATTTATAAAATGCAGGTTTTTTTATGATTCATGAGATTATCATTTATTTCTGGTATTTTTATACACTGATTATATATTTCAGTAAATAGTTTCATAGATTTCAAGAATACGACGCTGTACATATAATACAATCATAGATTCTTAGTATTTTGATGACTTGTTTAAACACTGAAATCTTTTCAGGTTTCTAGTATTTATAAATTTCTAATATTTCTTTTATTTTTTGTTTTTTTTTTCAGAATTTCAACAGTTTGAATCATTTTTTGGTCTTTTTATTTATATATAGATTGCTATAAATTGATGTTTTAAGATGAAATATTTTCGATATCTCATATGATTTTGTGAATTTCCAAAAAAATTATATCAAATACTATTAACTTTATTCTAGCTTCTTGAAAATCTGTCAACTTGCACATGCATTTATTGCTTCTATTGAAATAAGTCCTGAGATTTTTTATCGATATGTGTAAGTGTAATTTTAGGCTATTATTTTACATTCTTGAATCCAAGATTTTTTATGTCGCAAAAAACTCCAAACTTAGAGAATAACTAATTATTTATCAAAGATTTTATTAAAATAATTAATTAAAAAATTGAAAGTCTTGTTCACAAATGGTGAAGGGCAAAATAACTAATGATACTTTCGTTACGTCAGAAATCCGCCTTCTGTTCTCCCATTTCGACGTCCTTGAAAAAAGGTAGTGAAATATATTTAAATATCATCACTCATCAATTTATATATATATATATATATATATATTTATTTTCAGATTTCATGATAAGATCATGAAATGAATAAGTTACAAATTATGGCGAGAAAACATAAGAATATATTCCATTATAAATGAATGTCTGACTAAATCTTGAGCTAGACTACTCGAAAAACTTTCACATAGCCATAGCCACTACTAAATTAAAACTAATGTGTAGAAGAAGAATATATCAACCTTTTTTCAAAGATTTTGTCTAAGTTAATTCGTTCTTAAAAGTCAAAATCATAGGTATTTGTAAAATGAAATAGTACTTTTCATATCAAGGAACAAAAACGAGCGTTTTTACGAGTGCAAAATTTTGTGAATAAATTTTTTGCTAAATTTGTTTTTGATTCCTTATTCGATTCTGGAATCAATTTTTTAATATTTATTGTTTCATTTTATAGCATAAGTTCTTAAATTTCAGAATACATAACCGAATTATTTATTATGTCAAATACATAAATTCCAACAAATGTTGTATCATTAATTTAACAGTAGCACAGAAACAACGGATCTTTCAGTCAAATTATCATTAACAGATTCTTCAATCAGTTAAAACTTTACTGATTCACATTTAGAGAGTTCTTCCTAGTTGAAAAATTATTTTTCAGGACAGAATGTACCCGCAACTCCCACCAACAATTTTAGAATCGAATCCCACGTGAGAAACAATACTAGCAGAAACCACGACGAGTGGCCTCCAAGACTCAATATTTCGAGGGCAATCAACAATGGTACAGAAAGTTGCAAAATTATGTACAACTCTACCATTTCTAGAATCCCGATTTCATGGAACTTGCACCTTTTAGAAACCGCGACAGTGAAACCGAGCACGGAATCAATAGCCTTGAATGGAATTTATGTAAATTTGAACGGGACGAGGGGTCATTTTATTGTGAAAGAAGAAGTGGAAATAAATCAGGGCCATTCAAGAACAAGCGTGCGCGGGCCAAGTAATGGCCCGAAACCACCGAGAGTGGCTTTCGGAAGAGCTAATCGATTGTCACCCAAGACAACCACTCAAAGTTCCGTTCCAGTGACTGAACAAATTGTTTCTACCACAACCGAAGGCCATATCGTAATTGTTTTTCCATTATTTTTCTATGGTTCATGTGTCGTGAAGGGAAAAACCAAGAAAAAGTAGTATAACCATTAACTCGAACCTAAAAATGAACAAGGATTATTGTCAGTGGAAGATATACTTGCAATTTTGTTTCAGTACCGTATTCCTCAAAAAACATGGAAACCTACAACCAAAGTTGATCAGACTACTTATAGCAGCACTGACGAACCTGTATCCACGACAACTGAAGGAAATATTGTAATTGCTCAAAATTCTTCTCTCATTTTCCATTCGAATTTTTTATTCAGATTCGATCTTTCATTACGGAAATTCAAATTTCAAAGAGTGAATCATGTCAATCTCGAATTTTTATTTTCTTTTTTAAAAGAACAAAAACAAAAGTAAATTTGAGACTAT
Organism: Platygaster orseoliae; assembly: GCA_030522825.1. NCBI lineage: Eukaryota > Metazoa > Arthropoda > Insecta > Hymenoptera > Platygastridae > Platygaster > Platygaster orseoliae. Next base: position 9,467 of record JAPYZL010111615.1, read on the forward strand.
CGTTGTAAAGTTTTAAGACAGTTTTTTCATGAGATAACAAATTTGAAAAACCTTTTTCCATAGTATCGTATCCCACTCAAGTCATCGAAACCACAAGCCAGGACTGATCAGTATATTCCAAGCGCCTTAACTGAGCAAGGAAGTAGAAATAAAATGAACGAAAGCAACAAGAGATTCTTTAACACAAACAAGTCTTCAGACGCCATCCCTGATTACAATGTAGACGTTTTGGCCTCTGACAAAGGCACATGGAAACCGGTGCTTGTATTCGAAAACAAAACGAAAAAGTCAGATTCTCCACCAAAAGAAACCTCGGTTATTATGAAAATTGGCAAGAAGAAAGAGGCAGTTAATACGAGTCTTTCGGATATAAAACTTCCGATTTCTACAGACGGTGAGATTTGTGATGACAGAAATTGTTTGCCTAAATTTTTAATTTAAAAATCAAGCAACAATGTGCTATGAGTATTCCATTTTCTTTATTTTTCATGGTTATTTAAGTCTATATTAAGGTTTGAGAAATTGTTTTACAGAACTTTTAACAGTAAATAGTTCATAATGTAAAAAGTGATTTCAGGAGAGCAACCTTTTCCAATATATTACATACCTTCAGTGCGACCCATGAGCCCTCACGACAAAATCGAATATCCAACCCCAATTTCAGGACAGGTATGAAAACAGGAATTTCAAGAATATAGATTATTGTTGTTAATCTATGACTGAATTCAAATTCTTGAAACGAGTTTCAAAAATTTTATTTCAGTTTGTGCGTTTGAGAGGTGGATCGAATCCCAGAGAAGGATACGTGGAAGTTCAAGGTGCACAACCAGGCTGGGGAATAATTTGTGATGCGAAAAACAGCTGGACTTTGAAAGAAGCAGACGTTGTGTGCAGGCAGTTAGGTTATATTAGGTAAGCTCATAATGAACGAGTTTTGTGGTTTTTCAATCATTAACTCCATACTTACATATGTAAATTATTAAAATAAAACATTATAAATTATTAATTATCAGGGAAGTTTAAAATATTTTTTCGAATATAAAATATTTTTTACATACTTCGACCCTTTCTTGTGAAGAATACATACTTTGGCTATTTTCGATGTTTCGTACATATTTCAACCTCATTTTGCGAGAAAAAAATTATTTCTAAAGTAAAAGCAAAAAATGAAATGTCAAAAAAGTCGCTAATTTGATTTATTGAGAATTCAGAAGTTTTTGATATAAACATGTTATTGATATCCGTAAACTAATATATAAAACTGAAGTAAATAAACATGTTTATAAAAATTTATTAACTCGTAAGTAAATTCAGTTGAAAGTATGTTGAAATGCTAAATCAGCCTTTTGAATCTTTAACGTAATACAATATGACAAATTTCAGCTATTAGATTATATTTAATAAACTTTAAATGAAAATCCCAGAACAAGTACGGAATTCAAGAAACTCTTATTATTATTAATTTTGAAAAAAACCTTAATTTATAATCATCAATATAAGTTTTTACAAGGCTTTGAATTCTGCATAAATATTTTATGTAGTTTTTATGTATCTTTTATAACATGACTTTAGAAAATATTTATAAAGTAACTTTGAAAAACACTGTAAAAGAGGCTAAATAAAAAAAAAGTTGTTGAAGAAAAATTCGAAAGTTTTTCGGCCAATTAACCAAGTTTCATTCCAATTAATTTGATGATCTTCGAAAACATGTTGAAATCAATTATTTTGACCTCGTAAATTTAACATATATTCAACATTTATGAATATATACAGTTATGCCGAAAATATTTTCTTTTTATATTTCGTTTGTTTTTAACGAAATATAAAATACATATTTAGGACTTTTGACAAAAATATGTTGATTACCTCTGTTTATTATTGTTAATTATTATTAACTCATTAACCATTCAATATAATATGTATATTAATAATTAAAAAATAATAAATAATAATTATATAATAATTATTATTCATAAATTCATAATAATTCAATATATATGAAGGGTAATAGTTCAACATGTGGTAACTGACATTTGCCGTAAAGCTCATTTTCCTATGAAAAATGACAATGAAATGAACCTTATGAGAAATGACAGTTACCATATGTAAAATCGCTATACCACATATGTAAATTAATAATAGAATGTTTCTTTTTTTAAAAACGGTAAAAACACTAATCAGTGTCTACACTAGTATTGTTCAGACAAAATCTCATTTATTAGTTTCCAAAATATCCCAGTTACTTCCACCAATTATGTATAACTTTTATAGTGTCAACATTTTTAAAATAATTTTTGTTCAATAGCATTTTCAATGGAAAAGTGCATGAAGTCAAACTTTTGTATTATTAATTTTAAATTATCTGTCAGTTATAAGCATGTAATAAGGAAATACAGATTAATGATTTCAGCTAAGTATTGAAGGTCAGAAATTTTTTAGTTTTTAACTTATTTAGTTTTAGACATTTTTTTAGTTTTTTTAGTTAGTTGTCAGAAAAATCATCATATTTTTTCTACTATGTAATTCATTTATTCTAAACAAAACATTTAAAAAAAATTATGTGATATGTAAATTTCATGGCGGCGTCAAACGTCGTAATTCAAGTGTTTACAACGCAACAGAAAGAGAACGACTGCATTTCTTTCTCTGTCTGTTGCATTGTAAACACTTGAAGGGTCGGATGTCAAAAGATGATAACTGACATTTTTTGAGAAACACGTTTTTTTTTTGTTCTATTACTTCATGCCGATCGAAATTCGTTGAGAA
>JAPYZL010111621.1:0-11322 GCA_030522825.1 Platygaster orseoliae
TACATCTATCGACAAATTTTCATAATTCTGCGACGAAATTTAGATAGTTGTTTCGCAATGTGAAAATGATCAAAATGTAATTGGTGCCCATCTCTGCTTAAAAGCGATATCGATCTGCGAAAGACGTATTAACAATAATAAGGCTCAATAGCGCGATGCTGCAAACATGTCCGCGGGAAATTGAACACCGAAAATGCAGTCATTTCACTAAAACTTAAAATAGGTACACGGAAAAAATTTTTTGACAAAAATTACCAAACAATTCAGGAATCGCTGGACAATGGTGAAATTTTGTCACTTTTTCCCAAAAAATATAGTAATTTTTACCATATTTTAGGATTTCTATGATATTGCATTTTCGTTACAAGCAGTGAAATAAATTTCTTTACAAAAACAAAGATCTTAGTCTTGTAGTTTTACATTGTCGATGTACAACAAAAAAACAACAATTTTTATGTTGTTAGTGTACACTGCAAAAATAAAAATAAATTTCACTGCAGGGTAATTTTATTTCAAATCGTCCAGGTTATTCAGTTTCAGACTTATTTTTTAAGTGAAAATTTTTTTAGAGCATTTATATCAAAATCGAAGAAAGACGTATTTTTTCTTTTCCCTTGAATTTCAGTTGCTTAATCGTAGAGAATTTTCGAGATATCGGTTAAAAAATTGAATTTTTTTAAATTTCCACATGTTAATTTTTCTTTATAATTCGATTACTTGGACGAAAATTTTTCGATTTTGACTATTTTTTCCATTTTTAAGGTATTCATTTAAACAGTAAAGATTTTTCACTACATTTTTTTTAAAAAATTTCCTTACAATCGTAATTTTTATGAAAAGAAGCAGAATTTTCGGTCTGAAAAACTTCGATTGTCTTTTTTCCATCATTTTTTTTTCAACAAAGTTGTTAAATAGAGAAAATTCAGTAATCATGTCTATAAATAAAAAATAATTGTTTGGGAACAACAAGTTTTCAAAGTGAAAGTGCTATTTTCGTGGTTGCAAAATGTCACCTTCACTTTCAAAAATCGTAGTTCTGAAACTACGAGTTTAGATTTATAGAGATAAATACAGAAATTGTTTATTTAACTAACTTCTTACTTAAAAAAAATGAAAGAAAAAACTGATCTAATGTCGAAATTCGTAGGTAAAAAATTTTGTAATTTTTTGATAAAAACTACGATTGAATGAGACAACTTTTCTTAAAAAATGAAGTTCAGAATCCTTTTTCAGATGAAAAATTTCCCTATAAAATGAAAAAAAATTATAAAAAGTAACACGTGGCAATGAAAAAAAATCAAATTTTTAGTCGATATTTTCAAAATTCCCTACGACAAAAGAACTGACATCAAATCGAAAAGAAAAAATACATGTGTCATCGATTTCAATAAAGAGGCAGTAAAAAAATTTTCGCGCAAAAGAAACTCAAGGTAGGTTTGAGATAAAACGACCCTACATTAGTAAAAATTTGAAGTTGATAACTATCTCAAAAATACATTTCTAAAAATTCTGTCCCTAATTATTATCATTCAGTTTCATCAAATCTAGAAACAATCATCAACTTTGTATCTTTCACTCATAAGTAAATATTACCCAATTCTGAAAACCACATATTTCCTACGAGAAGAAAAGAAAAGCTAGTCAAAAAGACCTATTTTCGACTCAAGAAGATATCGTTTTTCTTCAATGGACTCTCTCATCTCTTCGCTAGTAATGGGACTTTTCACAGAGCGAGATGAAAGAGAGAAAGAACAGTCCATTGATTTCCTTAGCGGTGCTTATTGCGCTCGAGTTAAGGTCACGGCTCTTATCTGCTTTGCAAACAATGGAAATTGAGCAAAAGCTGTTGCCCGATAAACCGGGGCTTATTTTGCCTACTGCTGAGGTGCTGTGATACGCCTTTCGTGTTACAAATAAAAGGTACGATGAGCCATTTCGATTAGCTTCCCTTTAACCATCCGGAAAAAGTAGAGAACCTCTAATCATAGAGGCGTGATATCAATTTTGCACGTGTTTATTGTGCACATTTTTATGAATATTTATATAGGACGATATAAAAATGATTATATAGTATACTATGAGAGCTTCGCGCGCCAACCTCCATTCAGTTTTAGTTATAGTTTTTATTTTTGAATGATTTGGATAAAAATATTCACCAATTATACTTAATTAATTATTTATATTATCATTAAAATATCAATAGAAATTTTCAAACACACAGAATTATCTACAAATCTTATGTATACAATTCAATAAAATTTGCAGCTTCAGAAAAATAATTTATATTCACTTCAGTTTTTATCTGCAGAAGATTGTTATATTTAAGTTTTGGCAAAAGTACGATTTGAATAATAATAATGTGATTACAATAATGTACGAAGATGTTGAATCAACATCAATGTGAGTAGAATATTTTACAAATATGTTATTTCGTTTTATTCCTAAATATATAGAACATTTTTAAGTTAAACTGTCATTTCTAAAATTTACCATATTGACAATAAAAAGAAGACTAATCTGCCTTGAAGATTTTTTTCAAATAAATAAAAAAAAATGTTGTGAAATTTTATTTAATTAAAAAAATTTGGAAAATTTATAATTCACGATAAGTAAAATTACGTGATTGTAGAATATTTCTTTATCTATATAAATAAAATTTATTTTAGCAACTTAAAGTTATTGGATGTCTAATTTCTAATTACCTTTTTTCAATGTCTAATTACTATTAATAGATATTTTATAAATATTATATAAATATCACATAAAAATATTTTCTAAATATTTTATAAATTACTATTTTAAAATATTATTCTTTTTCTAATTTCTATTTACCGAATTTCCAAGTACCTCATTTCTAAAATTTAGAACATGGCTATTAAAAAAGAATAATCTGCCTTGCAGATTAAAAAAAAAAGGAAAAACAATGTTGTGAAATTTCATTCAATTAGAAAAAATTTGGAAAATGAATAATTCATGATAAGTAAAATAACATGGTTGTTAAATATTTCTTTATCTACATAAATAACATTTACTTTAGCAACTTAAAATTATTGAATTTAATTAATAGAAAGCAAAAAAAGGTCCTTTTATGAACAATTCATTTTTGGACTGATTTGATAAATAACATTTTCATGTTTTTTTATAGAATATTCATCAGAAAGAAATTAACTGAAATGTCGGAAGAGGATTCGTCAAGAAATGAAAAGATAAAATTTGACTTATTTTTAAGAAGTATCGAGTAGATGAGCTAAGCTAGTTACAACATGAAAAGTTTCAAAACGTGAAACTTCTTAAGTGTATGTTAATTGTGAAGTTACTGAGTTTGGATCTAGGTTGACTGAGTCAGCGAGATGAAGTTTTTTTATTATATAAAATATTATATATTACATTAGAAAAATCAGTAACTTTTACAACCTGATTTGTCAGATTCAGAGTTAGAGTAACTTATTTCTAAAAAATGTGCACAATCAACACTATCTCATCAGTGAATTCAAATATATTGCAAGCACGTTAGTGGTGTTGGTATCCGATAATTTGAACTGAAAATGGCGGACTCTCAACTTTTAAAAGGATCTATTTTTTCAAACCAATTGACAGTTACTCTAAAAAAACGGAAAACAAAGATACTTACACTTCGGATGTTATATGTATAAGGTTCTAATTACCTTCCATAGATAATTACATCACGGTCCAAGGACATGAGGAGGGGGAGGTTTAACCCTTATTAAAAGGGAAGGGATAAATGGCATCGGCGGACGAGGACGGTTTCGCAACTTGTAAACCCTTTCGCGAAGCACGTTAAACGTTAAAAGCGCGCCCGCGGCCCCCGCCGCATGAGCTTGCCTCCCCCCGCGCCTGCCCCTCGTATTCCTGCACCCCGGAGCCGATTTTTCGAGCGCGTCCCGAGATATATCTTCCGCTCCACGGTCCCCGCCGTCGGCGGCGGAACCCGCCACGGAGACAACGCTAAGATTTAAGACCCCGGGATGCGCCAATAAACATGCTGTGCCCAGTCAGCCCGTGCGCTTCTGCCTGGATTCGCTTCTGTTCCGCTCCATTCTGCGGCCCTCCCCCCTCCCCCTTCCCGCCTGCCCCTCACGATATCATTGCCTCTCGCTCGCACTATTCCCATTATCGTCGCGTTGGTCCCACTCGCGCCGTGGAAGAATATACGCGCGCCGCGAATAATTTCAGCGCAAACATTCGCGCTTTTTCGCAACTCGCCCGAGGTACTACAGGGATGGGGCTCCTTCTGAGTTACGCGCGCGGCCTCCCTCGCTCCGCTCTTTCCTCGGCGCATTTTTCGTATAATTAACGCTCTTAATGAGACACATTTTTTATAAGGCATCCCCAGATCGACTGGAGATTGGGGAATGGAGCGTGTGACAGCGGGGGATGATGGGTAGGAGTGAGAAAGCTGTGAGGATATTTTTTGAATGTAGGAGATGCTTTCCAGGTTGATTGAATTGGAGTATTTGGGGCGTGTTTTTTTTTTTTTTTTGATCCCTGGTTACGAATGGTTGACTGACATTTCGGTCATTCATATTTGTGACGACATGATGTATCAATTATTTATGTGTCTTGGCATATTCCTATTGTAGGGATTTCATTGTCTGACCTACGATGTATCATTCAATGCACAATCAAAGTAAAATCGTGTATCAGCCAGAGTGTCAGAACATAACTTATTTTTGTGAGTGTGCTTTGAATAAGCGTTTTTTGAACGAACAAAGACGTTACTTTGATGCATGAAAGCGTCATCAATGCAACATCGAAATCAGCTCTTGACGCCGGAATCAATACATCATGAAAGTAGAATCATAAACTTACTTTCGAATTGCAAAATGATGTCAACATCAATGCTCAAACATTGCACACTCATTTCACCAGAATTCACGTATTTCAGATATTTGAAGAGATGAGCTAATACTTTTTTGCGAAAAAGCACGTGTTGATGGATCAATGATTCTGCAATCATTAATAGGTAAAAAAAAGTCTGATTGCTGAATGTTCGTCGAGCTTTTTTTGATGCTGCAATGAATGTGCGATGAAGTTTTATATTATTCTAAATAATAATATTTTGTAATAGTACACCTCAATAGCAAATGATTGACACACTTTCGGTTATTCATGTTGTATCAATCATTTATACATTTTTGCATACTCCTATTGTAAGGATTTTATTGTCTTATCTACGACGTATCATTCATTACACAATCAATGTCAAATCGATGATTATCCAGAGAATCATAAAATATAAATGTAATATATATTATATTATACAAATAAATATTAATATATATTATATATAATATATTATTAATTATATAATAATTTAATAATTTAATAATACATATTATATATATTATAATATTAATTATATTATAATATATATTATACAATACATGTATAAATATATAATTATATATTATATTCTTATAATATATATAATAATATATAATAATAATGTATAATTTTTTTTAACTAGTTTGGAAAAGTTATTTTAAAAAAGTTGTGACAAGATGAATTATAAAAACTTGTCCACACTAGTTAAAGACGATATTTTGTTCAGCAACATCCAAAAATGCGAGTTCATAGGATCCAAGCGTGGAGAAAAAGAGTATTTTTCTCACAGAGTTGAACAACTTTGTTTTCCACGTTGCAAGCAATATTTTTTATCTTAGCGAACGAAAAAGGCGATTTTACCTTGTAAAACGGCCGAAAAAGTAAGCTTCCTTACTCTCTGTGAGAAACCAAAATTTTTTTCGGATTTCCAGGAGAAATCGTTTAAACAGTAAAATTGATTTTTTCTGTTTAAGGTAAGAATTTTTTTTATATACGCTTATGACTGTGAGGGTTTACGAAAATTGAAATTATTCTAGAAATACTCTTGATTTCTGAAATTAACTCTTAAAAGCCACCCTTGGTTTTAAATCTGAATCTTATTTATCGACAAAGACGTGATAAAAAACGATTAAAAAGAAGGAAAATAATCAAATCGAAATTTCCGATGATTATAAATCAGCTTTTCAACAATGACTGTGAAAGTTATTTAAATTTTTTCAAATTATCTCTATAAAAATACTGTTGATCTAGGTAACTTTATATTGCTGAAAGTCATGAAGCTTTTTCATATCCTAGACACATCTATGAATCGCCCAAAAAAATCTAAAAATTCATGACATGAAAATAATCTGTAGAAAAATACTGCAATATCAGTCATACATGAATTCGCAAAAATTTCAAACAAAACTCGAATATGCGCTATTTCAAATCAGATATTCTTTGAAAAAATAGATAATATAATAATGGTTAGCAGTGCATTTATCAAGGACAAAAAACAATCTATTGATTGGTAATAACCTTGATCTTTTTCTGTAATATAAATCGCAATCTAGCAGTCATAACTCGCGGCTAATAATAGAAAAAGATGATAATTCCGGTATCTCTCTAGGTCTCAAATGTCCCATTGTAATCGACTTTCCTTATCCTTCAAGCGAGACTTATAGCCATCATTTAGAGTCACAAAGGACTGATTTTGCGCAATCGCGGGACAGAAGTTTTGCATTGGCTGTCATTCTTCAACTATTTTATGATACAATTTCATTTTTACCACACCTAAAGAAACATTATGTCGTGAACTATAAATAAATTCGATTTCTTTTTCATGCTTAAAACCCTATTTATAATTTTTCCAGTATAATATGTTGTCAAGAAATTATATACCAAGGTTTTTATAAACAGTACTAAAATTTTTGTAATATGCCTTTGGTGAGCTCTGTAATACTGTTCGAAATCGAAAATAATTCGTGAAAATATGTAAAACTTGCAATACGTAGCAATTAACGGAAGTACTAGAAATCAATAAAAACACTTGAAAATCCTGCAAAATTTCAGAAATATTCAAAAATACGAAAAATAATAAAAATACAAAATATCTGTATAGAACACAAAATTAGTGTAGGTATCATTATTTTGAAAATCTTCAAATATACAAAAAATCTGTGAAACTTTGAATCCCGAAGCATCGAATTGTGGACATCTATAAATAAATCTTTGAAAATACGAGTGAATCAAACAAATTGTATGAAAACTAAAAAAAAAAAACAAGAAAAATACTGAAAATAATAGTAATAAATAGAATACAGGAGATCTATGGAGATATTGTTTTCAAAAAATCTAATTAAATAAAACTTATTTATAAAACTTTTAATTTCAAAGTACCAAATTCGAGAGCATAAAATTGTAAAGAAGTCTTACACAATTTCATAAATATGTACAGAAGAAATTTTTAAAAAAATTAGGAATTTACAAAATATGGAATATCTTTGAAAATAATGTTTTCTGAAAAATTTATAAAAATAATAATAAACTTTTTTTTTCAAATCCTCAATAACACTAAATTCTATAAAAATACTGGAAAATACTACAGAGTTTATTACTAAAAAATACTAACGATAGGTGCGTAAATGATTTACTGAAAAAACTATAAAAATGACAACTAATAAACCTTAAATCCAAAAGCATCAAATTCTATAAATCTGTAAAGAAATTCATAAAAATACCACAAAAACGATTTTATCGTACAAATTCTGAAACCTACACGATTCACAATAATTTTACCAATTATTTTTTGCGTAAAAATCTAACAGATTCAATGTTTTGATAGTATATAGCAATTTATAGACAACAACAACTTTTTTCGATAGTTCTAAGAGTTTTGATTTTTTTAAGGTACATAACAGATTTAGAAGTTTGAAAAAACTTTTAAAACTATTGAATGGATTTTGCCTTGCTTGACCGTCAGAAAAAAAGACAAAATAAGGAATCTTTTATTTATACAAAGACTTTGGAAATATGTAACTTTATATTTCTCAAAATAAGACAATTCTTTTTTCCTTAAAACATCATATTATCATTATTTGGAGAAGATCTCACTGATTTTGTTTTCTGAAATCATTATTTTCATTGAATTTTCACTTTATTGTTCACAAAAAGTTTACAAATTTATGCACAAACATTTCTTAAATGTAATTACGAATTTCGTATTCAAAGTTTTCAAAACGTGAGGATATAAAATCCTTAGATCTTACGGATTCTGAAAGTTCCCGAGTTTGGACATGAAAATCATTCTAATTTAATGACCAGACACATTTTTGAATTTCCTATTCAAAGTTTTAAAAGAGTGAGGATCAAGAATCCCCGAATTCTGAAATTTTCCTAATTCGGACATGTAAATTGTGCCAGTGTCAATATGTTTGGTCAGAGATAAGTTTGTTTCTTTTTTGACATCTTGATTGGCGGTGTACTTGACGGATGACTCGTCCAAGTCTCTTTCTCCGCATTCATTTGCCCGCTCATTCAACACTTATGTCGAATGATGAATGGACGATCTCTTCCCCTTGCTTTCCTTCTCGGGGATCACAATGGTCCTTCAATCACATTTCCGCGCTCAGGGGCCTTTTCGCCGGCGGCGACGCGTTCCGCCACGCGCGTCTTGGAAACGACGATTCGCGCCTGTGCGAAGGGAGAAAATCCAATTTTCCACTCTTTTCATTCCCAATAATCCATTTTCACTCTATATCGAGTCAACACCGTAGATAAAGATAATGATATGAGTGATACAAATGATATAAATAAATAATATAAAATAAATAATAAACAAATAATTAAAAAAATGTTTATTCAATCAATAAAAAAATTCAAAAAAGTGAAATGAATGAAAATTAAAAAATTAAAGAATAATGAAAATCTCTACATAATAAAAAGCTTCATTTCTCTATCTTATAAAAGAATTTTCGCCGCGGCCACTGACAAAAAATTAGTCCTTTACAGTAGATCAGCTAAGCCAATTCTTGCTCCGGGGACCTCTGGATCAGAACCGGCTTAGCTTATCTACTGTATCAAAATTAGTCCTTCACAGTTAAAAATGGTACTATTAAGGTTTAAAAATTGTACTATCGTAAGACATAAGAAGTTTCACGAAGACCCGGGGCCGTAATCAGCTTAGCTGATATACTCGATAATTCTTAAAAATTTTACTATGGTAGGACATAAAAAGTTTCACAAAGTGAAACCCACTAAAAAATGGAACTCACTCTATTTCACCATCTATTTTGAAGTTTGATCTAAAAGTTCTAAGACATGTGACAAAATCACGAAGTGCCTCGAAATTTCAAAATGTTACAGAATCGAAAAAAAATTTTTTATTTTTAAATTTAAAAAATCTCTAAGAATGTTATAAAAGAATAATACTACTCTCTTAATCTGAATCAGCCTAAAAATTGACTGGTTGCAATCTGTTGCTGGGTTCTTATGAATTTATCAGTCAAAGTGACAGTAAAACCAGTCAAAGTTACAGATTTTACTGTAATTTTGACTGATAAATGTACAGGAACCCGGCAACAGATTGAAATCTGTCAGTTTTTAAATGATTCAAGATTTAGAGAATAAGAATAATAAGAAGAAATTTATAAAAACTTACAAAATCAGAAGTTGACACAAGATCACAAAATGTCGCTAAATAACGAAACGTCATAAAACTAAAAAGTTATGAAATATCACAAAATTACATTATGTTCACGAATTTACAAAATTTCACAAAATTCCTAAATTTCGAAAATAATAAAAATAATTATATAAATGAATTATTAAAATAAAATTAATAATATAAATCATATAAATCATAATAATGAGAAAATAATGAGAGTGAATACTACCACTCAAACTAAAAATGATTTTTCACTTTTTGAGAGTTTTTTGGCGAGTTTTAGGATTATTAGAGTATCGAATTTCGTTATGACTTTTCTTGATTTTTCAGAACGAATTTTCACTGTACATCGAGTCAAAAAATTATTACTCGTATTGCGGTGATTTTTCACTTTTTTTTTTTTTTAATTATTCAACAGTAGTGAAATTGTATTCTTTTCAAAGTGAATTTTAACTCATTTTTTAGAGAGGAATCTGACTAAAATTCATGAGTGAAATTCAAAAACATCAAATTTTATTATGACCTTTCTTATTTCCTTAGAATAAATTTCTACTTTTTTAAAGTGAATTAAGCATTTTTTGTGTGTTGAGCATTTTGAGAATCGTTATTTGATACAGTATGTCTTTATGCATGACTTGAATGAACAAAAATTAGCATGTATGCAATATTATATTATTATTGATTGTTATATTTTTTTTTGCAGGAGATTATTATGTTCAAGAAATTTTCAATCAAGATTACATTATACAATTTCTGGTTGTGAATCAATGTATTGTAAATATTGTGTTTGACAATCCTGATTTCATGTAAATTCTAGAAATTTAGAATCGAAAAATTCCAAAAAAGTGCAATACACTTTCCTTCACTGCAAAAAATTAAGATGATCGAACACGAACTACACGTTATAGATCGTTATAGATAGATGAACAGTCAGAAGTTTAATTTTATTTCTCCATAACGTAATCTGGATCAAAAATTTTGCAAAAACAAAAATTATTGTAAAAATCAGCTGAAAAAATCATTATCACGTTAAAACTACTTGCACGACTTTTCTATCGCATATAAACTTTCTCTAAAACTGACACAAGATACTTTCAGAGCTTTCAAAATTTTAAACAGTTGTACGAATTCGATTCAACTTTTGAAAATAATGCTTAAAACTCTGGAATTCGATAAAATTGAACGAATATGCAATACTCTAGGTTTTTCAAAAGTTCGAGTACATGGTGGAGCTTTGCGTTCGATTTCTCAGAAACTTTTTGAATGTTCCTGAAATATAAGTAAGACTGAAGAATCTCTTGATACAAACTTGGAACCTTACAAAGTTTCCTGAAGCATCACAAGATTTTACGAATCACTTTTCAAATTCATTTTTTATAAGGCATTCCATACCTTTTTAGTTCAAAATTTTCAATGTATGAGTTTTTATTTGTGATTACCAGTAATCAAAAAGTTTTAAAAATTCATGAAATTCAGGAACCGAGACTTGAAGAATTCTAAAAAATTGTCATGCACGATCGTTTACTGGGCAAAATTAAGATAATCAAACACAAACTGCACAACAGATAAATGCAGAGCCAAAAAATTCATTTTTTTCTTGAATAAAGCGATTTCAATCAAAAATTTTTCAAACAATTTTTGTAAAAAAAAAAAAAAAATAACAGAAAAAATCAAAATTCTATCAGAAATACTTGCACAATTATTCCATCGCATAGAGAATTTTTCTTAAACTGAAATCATATATCAGGTTGTAGGAAAAGTTCGTAGAAAAAAAATTCGAAGTTTCTTTTCTTTTCTAGAATATTCTCGAAACTTGAAAATATGTGATCATG
>JAPYZL010111631.1:0-11986 GCA_030522825.1 Platygaster orseoliae
TCCAAATCTTTCAATTCGAATTCTCTTGATTGCTTGATTCATGAAATTCAAACATTTTTTGCAACTTTTTTCAAATTCCGTGACTTTAATAAGTGAGAATGTATGTATAAGGCCTTATACGCTCCACTCCAGCTCCGGAGTTTTTATCTGCTTAAAAACACCGGAGCTGGAGCGGAGTGTATAAGTCCTTATATGCTCCACTCCAGCTCCGGAGTTTTTACGTTCATCAAACTCCGGAGCTTATAAGCCGGCGGAGCGGAGCTTATAACGGAGTGGCTCAATATCCCTGGTCAAGTCATTAAAAATAGATTATTCGAAATAAAATTTCGATGCTCAAACACACAATTTTTCTTGAAAGTAAATAATAAATATTATAATATTATTTATAGTAATAATTTTAGACTACGAAAACTATAATGATTGCACAGCGAAGCGCGCCGGGCTAGCTAGTTTATGATTATCTTTTTAATTTTCGTGTTTGTACTAAATTTATCTGATTTTTAACTATATGAGTGTTCATTTGTTTATTTAAAAGATGTTTATTTAACATGTTTGTTTAACAAAACACTGTAATTCTACAAATATAAAAATTGAAATAAATTTTTTGTATTTGAAATAGATTTTCTAAAAACGAATAAAATTAAGAGGTATTTTTCGTGCTTGATACATAAACGTGTAAATCAACTTTTTTAACAGATCATTATATTTATTGATCTTTTTGATTTTGATGTTTTGACTAAATTTATCTGATTTTTAACTATATGAGTGGTTATTTGTTTATTCAACAAATGTTTATTGAACATGTTCATTTAACAAAACACTGTAAGTCTACGAATATAAAAATTGAAATAAATTTTTCGATTTGAAATAGATTTTCTATTCACGAATAAAATTAAATTTTCTGATGTTTGGTAATATTTTGTAAAATTTCGAGATTTTTTTTGTGTGATATTCTGTGACATTTTGTGATTTTGTGACACTTTGTGGCACGTTGTGGTTTTGTGATATTATGCGATATTTTTGACATTTTGTGATTTTGTAATATTCTGTTACGTATTGTGACATGTTGTGATTTTGTGACATTTTGTAACATGCTGTGATTTTGTGACACTTTGTAACATGTTGTGTTTTTGTGATATTCTGTAACATTTTGTGATTCTGTGATATTTTGTGACACTTTGTGACATGTTGTGATTTTGTGGTATGTTGTTATATTGTGACATTTGTTCATTTTGTGACATTGTATTGGCGAGTGTGCGTGCGTGCGCGCGCGCGCGCGTGTGTGTGTATGTGTCTGTGTGTCTGTGTGTGAAGGTGTAGTTGGGGGAGTAGGCCATTAAGTCCGTTGAAGCAAACATGCTTATAACCTTCCAACAAACGTGATAAATAACTGTGCAAAACTTCAGAACGTTTCATGCAGTAGTTTTGAAGTTATAGGCGGACAACATACAGACATTCACTTTTATAGATAAGATAATAACTGGAATTACATTTAAGTTTCCATAAAAGAAATCCAGTTGGAAAACTGACCAATCCTCCAATTGGAAATTCCAATTGAATTTTCCCAGTAGGGTGAAGTCAATTCCTTTTTGGCCATTTCCATTTGGTTGTTCCATTCGGACTTCTAACAGCCGAATATTCCTGCAACTCTAGTCGTATGACGTATCACTGCACGAGCCTTAGCACCTTTTGAATTCACCGCCTTTTAAATAATGCGATGAATTTTCTGAACGAATTTATTGTGAGGAAACATGCGCCGCCGAATCGCGGCTACAACGATGATCGATAACGTTGTAGCAATGCCAAATTTAGAACGAGTCTGGCGCTGGATTCGCCGACTTATTTAATCCGTCCTGATGAAAAAGCTCGGGCAATTTAATCCCATCACGAGATCTAGTAATGCATCGAAAGTTTGATCGCGTGGGATACGAGAAATATTTTTCCCACTTTCGAAATGTTGGAATAGTTTTCGAAAGAAAGATAGAAGTGCAGAGATAAAAGATATTGGACCGAAAGAAAAAAGAACATGGAAAAACAGAATGAATGAAATTACAGGAAATGTAAGTTCAGGTAAAAGCAGGGTAAAGAAGATAAAGGTAGATTTAAATATTAGATCTGTTTGATGTTTAAGATAAAAAATTTAATTCACAGAAATGAATGTAGAAAACAAGAGATGGGGCGGATATAGTAGAAGAGAAAGAAGTATCCTGATAGCAAGTTATTGACACACTTTTTGGTCATTCATGTTTGTGACAACAAGATGTATCAATCATTGCATAATCGAAGTCGAGTCGTTTTGAGTGTTGATGATGAGATCGTCGTTTAACAGCGCTCTTATACTTTTATATAAGAATTTTGTAAACATTTAATTTGACAAAACCATAAAATAAGTATTTAAAAATCCTTCCAGCAGTTTCAAGGATATATCAAGCACAAAAATAAAATTTCCAAAACAATTTCATTCATTCTAACCAACATTCGGCAGAATTTCACGAGGATCGAAATTTCAAGGGAATTGATATTTCACATTGAACAGTAAACAAACGGCTGTCCCATGAATCGGAAATAATTCAGACAAGTAGAGGCTTCGAAGAAGATTACGCCCTGGCAGAAAGCCTAACCTCGTTGGTGAACACTTTCATTAATGATCATCTTAAATTCAATTGAACGTGAAATTGCTTTTCGTGAGTTATTTGCGACGCGTACTTGGGTAATGGTTTGCGTTTGGCACTTCGTTCTACGAGAAACGTTCTTTTGACATCGAAAGAGAGATCTCAATTCTAAAGCAAATGTAAGTATATTGTAGACTAGTCAAATAAGTAATCTATGTCAACTGGAAGTTGTTCGCGCTGTTTTATCAATAGATAAAAAGTCAGTGATAGATACATGATTGTATTTGACTTTATTACTTAATTACTTAATTTTACTACAATGTAGTTGGATTTCCAAGTGGAAATCTTGTTGGATATCCAACTGAAAATCCACTTGGATTTCCAAGTGAAAATCCAATTGGAAAACTGACCATTTCTCCAACTGGAAATTCAATTGAAAATCCAATTGGAAAACTGACCATTTCTCCAACTGAAAATTCAATTGAAAATCCAATTGGATTTTTTCAGTATGGAAAACCAACGATACGTAGGTAATATATACTTGTTATTGCGAATTTAATACGTACATTCCAAACGCTGAAGGAATACATGTTTCGAAGAGGAAGCTCGAGTACCCACCTCGGGCGATATGCTACTTTTCCGACGTCGGAGGGAAAATCATGCCCGAGAGGAGACAGCGAACACGGTTTCAAGCCCCTCTCCACGTCCCTTCGCGAAAAATAATAAGCGTCGCTTTTCGAGCCCTTACGTCAAAACGAGGGGAAAAATTCTTTCCGCGCTGGAAAAATTTTGCGAGTTCACATTTTTTGACACTCGTGAATAAGAGTGTCTATGCGAGGCGGCATTAACGGTCTTCTATCAGAATATCATAGAGAAATTTTCGCGATAAGTTGCAGAAGGAGGAATACAAACTTTTTGGAGAATACGCGCTTGTTATCAAAGGGTTGAAAAGATGCTTTTCATCCTGTACGGGGGGTTTCGAGTGTGGGAAAACGCGGGATACTTGACGTGAGTCAGGAATAAATGTGGTAATAGAGATCGCGGCGTTGCACGTTTGGGAAATGGGATATTTCCGATCTCTGGAAATCATTTTTCATGGAGATTCGGCATGAATGGGAGTTTTTTTTCAGGCGATTTCTATAAAGGAATAAATATTTATAGAAATGCGGTTTATGTTGTGAAATTTTGGCTGGTATTATATTTATGGATATGATGTTGGGTATAGCGGTTATTTTAGTGATTTAAAAATTTTTTTGATTGTCAGACATGCCGACGAGCTAGGAAATTTCAAAGAAAAAAAACGCATGGATTTTTTTTCCATGTATCACTTGAATATTGATAAATTTTATTTTGAATTAAATAAAGATTTCGGAACTTGGCAGAGCTAGAGTATATTGTAAAAAGTACAATAGTGAACTTATTTTAGGTTTTTTTATCATCAATATAAAATCTCAGTATTGTAAGGTATCATCTGGAAAACTGATGAAAAAAGTAGGTGATATTGTGTTTAAATGACTTGTATATAATGATAATAATTATTAATAAATCTGAAAAAATTTACTGTTGTGCTCTGTACCATATACTAAAATTCTGCCAAGTTTCAGAATTTTTCGTTAATTTTGAAAAAAAAAATGAGTTTTTTAGTGAAACATGTGAAAAAACACATATACTTGCTATTGAAAAATGATATTTATATATCATTATTACCTAAATTGACTGAAAGTACTGCAATTTCAGAAAATAATTCACACGCTCAGAAAAAAAAATTATTCCTTTTTTATTCAAATTGTTCATTAAAAAAAAAAGCGATAACTTTCGTTGATGTTAATGATGTTAGTGATGTTCGTTGATGTTGTTTCGTTGATGTTCGTTGATGCTATTGATTTTTATTAAATGATTATTGATGATTTTCTTCAAAAATGTTATCTTTCAATTTCTTTAACTCTAGAAGTCATTTCTAGATTACACCATGAGCTACAATATAACGTTTTCCAAGCTTCACTGTTAGGATTGTTAAGATAAAGTGTTCTCTCAACCAAGGAAGTAATGAGGTAAAGGTTTTTGTCGTTTCGACAAATTGGCTCTGTAAGTTACGAAATGCACTTTCGATTCAACAGGTGTTATTCGAGACAATTCGAGGTTTGGGTGGAAAGCTGAGTTACGTTCGGTTCACAATTAAAGTCAGGTCAAGGATTCTCAGGGACGCAATTTTTTCTCCCCATTCCAGAGCCAGGAAATTCAATCCGCTCTTGTATGAAAGGTTCAAAGTCGTGTAAAGCGGATTTCCTTATTTTTGAGCATCAGTCGAATAGAGTTATTATTTATTTTTATTTTTTGGTTTAATTAAAATGTTTTTTTACAAAGTAAACGTATTCCTAGAGTTAATTAAATTTATTATAATGTGAAAATAGTTTAAAAATTTGTTTGGAAAATTTTTATTTCACTGTTGAGTAGTATTTTCGTCACTTACAATTAGTTCGAATTTTTTCGATCGTTAGAAAAAACTCGATTATTAAGGACAAATTCTCTAAATTGGAACAAAAAAATTATGTCAAAGGTGAAAACAGATATTTAAACTGAAAAATTCCTTGTCTAAAATAATTAAATTATTGCAAATTTGATATGGCATATTTGAAATAATGATTTTTTAAATACTTGATGTAATTCAGCACAAAGATTCGGAAAAATAGCTTTAAAAAAATTTTTTGTAGCTATTAGCTTTTTATAGTGAAAAATGAATAAATTAATAAACTGCCTTTTCTCGAAAAATGCGATAACTCACGAATACTAGGCGAAAACAGCAAAACAGTAGAGAAATTCACATAAAAAATTTTTTTACTCACACGTAGCAGCGATGAGCTCCGGAAGGTACCTTTTCCAGAACGCGCACTGTTTTACCCGAATCCCATATCCGACTTCGGTGTTGTTCACATCCAAAGTAAGATATTCTTTTCCGTCGAAGGTATGTTTTGGCCAAGTCACTTCTGTCCAAGACCCTCCATCGCCCATACTTGGGTTTCTACAGCAAAAACATGATTTTCTCATAAAACTTTGCTCATGAAAACTACATAAATTTGTAAATTTTTCTTATATTTGATTCGTTTGCGTCAGAATTCTTTAATAATTTTTTGTAATTCTCCTCATGACGAGCTCATACAAAAAAATTCTGTGTAGACCATGAATGTCATGTATTTTTTTTTAATTATAATTTTTATTGAACTACCTGTAATGAATAATTTACGTCCTTGAATGTTTTAGCATTTTACAAATTTGTCAACTTTTACAGTTTTTTGTAGTTTTGACAACTTTGACAGTTTATTATTTTTCAGTTTATAGCATGATCTAAGAGTTTGAACAGATTCAAAAATAAGTGGAGGGGAATAATTATTCGTGAGAATGTGTTTATATTCGTCAATGGAATTTTAAAAAACTTGAAAAGTATTGAGAAATTATAATAAAGTTGAAATTATGATAATAATGTATTAAATGAAATAGATTATTCAATTAATGAAATTAATATATTAAAGGAATTATTAGATTAAAGAAATTATTCAATTGAAATAATAAGAAATTGATTTAAATTAAGTTAAAGAAATCAAATTAAATTGATTAAAAGAAATTGAATAAATAAAAGAAGTAATAAATTATTAAATTGAAGAAATTATTGAAGAAAAATATAATAAGAAATTATAATAAACTTGAAGATCATGAAAATTGAAAAATTTCTTAACAAGTTCAACAAAATATTAGTAAAATTTGGAAAATTCTCATAGGTATACATTTTTGCTGAACTTCGAAAATCTTGCAGAACTTAAAAAACGCTGAAAATTTAAAGCAGAAAAGATAGTTCTATAAAATTCAAGAAGTTAGTGGATTTTCAGTTGATTTTTATTGATTGTATATAAAATATTCATCAACGTATTTTTTTGAAAGCTTCATCACAACGTTGTTCAATTTTAATTGAAAATGTAAAAAATTCCAAAAGTATTGAGAAATCTGCATAAGTTGGAAAAGTTTATGTAAAATACAAAAAGTTTTGAAGAGATTGTATTATGCTCAAAATTTCGAGAACTTGAAAAAGTTCGAAGAATCTTAAAAATTTTCTTAATCGTTAACAATTTTATTCTGAAAAATTTTTTAAACTTCCCAAAAGATTCACAAATTTTGCAAATTGTGTTTTTTTACAATTTTTTTCCGAAATTTGTGTAATTTTTTTTTTAATTTTTCAATGAAAATCTGAAAAACTTGGAAAGTATAAAATATTACGGAAAATTTCATAAGATAGACAAATTTTCATGATAATTAAGAACTTTTCGATACTATGTAATTTGTCTGGAGTTTTCAAAGCTTGAAAAAATTAAAATAAGGTTTATAGTTGTAAAGAATAAAAATTCCAAACAATCCCAATAGTTTGTATAATTTCTAGTTATTGTTCATAAACAACTGTGTAAACTGTGTTCTTATGAAATTTTCTGAAATATGCATAATTTTTTTCATTAACTGATGAAAATCTGAAGGTAATAAAAAAAAAAAATCAAAAATCTAAACAGAATGGAGGAATTTTCACAAAATTTAGAAAGTTTAAAATTGTTTGTATTATTTTTAAAATTTTTAACATTTCGAAGAATCAAAAAAATATTGAAAGACTCCGAAAATTCAGTAAAACTACAGAAACCGTGTAACATCGTTAACATTTTTTTTAAACGAAAAATGTTTGATCGTACGGAGATGATCGATAATTTAAAAAATGGTCATAAAAATCTAGAATTCAAAAAAATGGTAACAAACCTTGTAAATTGTGTAAATTTTGCGTAAATTAAAAATCTATGTAAGGGGAGGAATAGAAAATTCAGAAAAGAGAGAAACGCAAAAGGTCACATTAAATAAAAGCTGTGATTATGGCAAATAAGATGAAAGCAAAAGGATACAAGTCCTCAACTTCTTCAATTTTTACTCATTCTCAAAATTTATTTCTACAGCTTACTTATATTTTCCAAGAAAAATCTCGATCATACTCAAAAAATCTCAGTTCTTCCAAGTTTTCAATACTGAAAAACAAAAAATAAAACCCTCAGAATGATCAACTTTTACATCATGGGAAATCCATCATGAAAGATTTACGTGAAATGGGTTAAACCTCTCGTATGGACTCACCCAGTTTTCGCGAAATTCGCCCAATATTTCATCATCCGCTTCGACAATTGCACTTCTTCGGGAGTGTACTTTTTGGACTTGTCCAAAGGCTCGCCGAAAACGTAATTTATTTCATCGGCGTGCATGACCCCGGTCCATCTTGGCCAGGGATTATTTCTGGATCTGGAACAGTTGATAAACAAATATTTCTAATCGAGTTAAGGTTGAGCACCCAATCCACGGCGGGATGAAAATAAAATATCCACACCGTTCAGGAATAAAACATCCATTGAAAGTAATGATCGATATTCGACTCGGAATAAAACCTATCATGAATATCACATGGCACATTCGGACGGTTTTAAAACTCATGTCGACATTCAAATGACGAATCGAATAATTTTTTTTAAAACTAGATTTATCCGACGAACTTTTATTAAAAAAGACAAGTTTTATTTGTAGGTGATGTAATGTGACAAATCCCAGTTTATTGCAGACAAGAGTTCACCTGAAACTGACTCTCAAAGGCCCGAGCAGCATTATTTCCAGAGAGAATTACACAGTTGTACAAAAATCAACAAAATTGACTATTAAATCATGAAATTATTGAAATGGGCTATTAAATTATGAAATTATTGAAATGGACTAAGAAATGATTTGTTCCCAAAATATCCTGTTCAAAATTTGATTTATGGAGGTAGTACCTTAAACACAGCAGCTCACAATTTCCATTAGCAAAACCAATACCTGTGCTTGTAGTAGTACATGTAGACGTTGTTCCCGGTCTCGGCGTATCTGCCGGCGAACTCGTTGACGTTGCAGGTGAACTGATAATCACCGACGATCTTGTCAAGGGCGTTGCGGTTGATGTCCGGGTCCTCGGGTCGCAGCCAGTCGGTGTACTCGTAGATGATGGCGTGGCGTGCGATCTGGTTGATGTACGGGTTGAGCTCGGTGACGGCCCGTATGAATTGGTCCCGGCTGACCTTGACGTCCTCGGTGCCGTCGATGCGGAATAACTCCGTCAGGTAGTAGATGATGAAGTAGAAGCCCTCCTCGGTGTTGGAGCCCATCAGGATGTTGGCCTTCTTGAAGGAGGCCGAGGACAGCGAGTCCTGGGGCAGCTCGTCGAGGAAGGTTCCGTCTATGACGGGCACGAAGGGGAATTCGCATATGCCCAGGGTGCCCCATTCGTTTTCCACCAGCTCATTGGGGTTTTTTTCACGCAGGCACTTGACCACCTCGGCGAGGTCACCCTGGTCGTGGGGGCACCCCATGGCCTCCGCCAGGCGTAGGCCGCGCATTATCGACTCCTCGTGGGTTATGATCGCCCAGGGCGCTGTAGGGGAGCCTGACTGCATTATCGCCTGGTTGAAGAGGTTTCTGGAATGAAAACAAACGATTTATATTATCAGATAAATAATATTAGTATATTTCTTCACTAGTGTGAAAAATTTTTAATCAGATGAGTTAAAAAAATTGTTCTACACTAGTCGAGGACTATATTTAAGTCAACAACGAGTGGAAATGTCAGTTTTGCATCGCCCGAGCGTGTGGAAAAGTGGCCTTTTCGACACGGCGTTGAATAAAATTATATTATCATCAGGGAAAGGGATAAACTGATTTTTTACTGGTTTATTAAACTGACTTCATCAGGACATTATATAGGTTTTTATTTTCAGAATCCGTTATATTAGAAGAAAGCATTTGTCTTTGGTCTTGCTGATGGAATTTTTAGATCATCTGATCAGAGATTTCATTGTGTAAATTTAAATAGGATTTATGATTTGTTGTTAAGTAATGACTATCTTATGGATTTTATTTTGAAGGATGTTAGTATTAGAACGAAAATTATTTTTGCATCTGGAACAATTATGACGGATAAAAGAGGTATTAAATTTGAAAGAGGTTTGGTTTTACATTATGTTGATAAATTACATCCCCAGATCTCTGGTTTACTTAAGAAATATGAATTAGGTATAATTTATAGAACAAATAATAAATTAAATGAAGTAATTATTATGAGATAATTATCAGAACTGGTTTATGATTCAAGCGAACCAAAAGACAATTCGAAGTAAAAAAAGTTTCCAATTTAAATAAAATGACGTTTTTTGAAATAGAATTAATCAAAGAACCATGTATCACAGAATTAATTTTTTTTATCTGAAATAACAAAGAATCCAAGTCAAAAGTTTAAAAAAAACACAGAAAACTTTTTTTAATCAAAGTACTTTCAAACCCCATTTACTTCGGAATGGAGATATATTTATTTTTTTTGCATAAGTGATTGTTTACTAGATATCATATGTAGTTTCTTCGTTATTTAATTTCAAAGCACTCTCCTATTTTAATATACTCGATAATACTAAATACACTATTTGAAAAATCAACTAAAATTTGTTGTCTTGCAAACTTTCAAGTTTTGTCTATTTTCGACTGCTTTCTCCTGATTTATTTTACAAACAACCTGAATTTAAGAGGTTTTTTTTTATTCAAACTAATAAAAAAAACTGAAATATGTAAAGAATTTTAAAAAACTGTTTCTCCGAGCTGAATTTGAACTAGCGACCTAAAAGTTGATGTATATTTTTAAATTTATTGTGCAAACTATTTTTAATCGTGATGTTTTATAATAGATTTAAAAGTCTCATGAAAGTAGAATAATAGCTAAAAAAAAAAAAATTCCTTCGAGCCGGATTTGAACCAGCGACCTATAGATGTCTGTCTGTCTCATCTCCATTCCAACTACAGTCCACCGCTCTACCAACTGAACTATTGAAAGTATATAATTTGTGAATAATTGGCTAAATATTAAATACTAATCCTTTCACTTTTGAAATGTGAGTAAATGTTATCTAAGGTTACTTCTATCGAATTCCATCGATTTCACTCGTTCTAAAAGTACATTCGAATACTTTCGATTCACGTTTCATATTCAACATGCGAAATAAAACGGATTATTTATATATGACATCACACGTTATCAAAAATTTGTTTTCATGGCGTAAATTTGGTGACATTTGATCTCGATAACCTTAGATATCACACTTAAATTGAATAGATCACTTTTCACTTCTCCGTCTTTAGCAATGTGTATATAAGCCTTCGATAGCTCAGTTGGTAGAGCGGTGGACTGTAGTAGGGATTGATCAACGGACATCCATAGGTCGCTGGTTCAAATCCGGCTCGAAGGATTTTTTTTTCGTTTCCAATATTTCAAATCCTGCCAAGGTTTATAAAAATCTCTTTCCAGTATCTAGAAATGCGGAATTAAAAAAAAAATGTTTGAAAATGAAAAAAGAAATGAAATAATAAATGCCAAACCTATAAATATTATTTTGGCAATTGGTGAGATATTTTTATTACTGACAAATTTTACATACTAACAAATTTCACTATAATGAAAAAATCTTGTGCTATTTGTTAGTTATTTAAATTATGAGGATAATTTTTACAAATCATGATAATATTAGTAATTAATAATTTAATGAAATCACTAACATAATTTCTATGCCTTATATAATTTTAATAATATTTAAAAAGCTTTTCAATGATTTTCTTATATTTTCAAAAAATTTAATTTTTTATTTTGATAGAGATTTAGTACTATTAAGCTCTGGCGTTTTAAGATTAATATTATAAAAAGGAACATATTTCTCATGTTTTGCACTAATTTTGAATAATATTGGATATTGTACGTGAAAGTGGTTGTATTTTGTTTTTTGAACTTAGAACATAAATAGTTATTTTCGTATTCGGGAGCTAGGTTTTAGCCCTCGCCTCCGGCTCGTGCAAAAACCTTCGGCCTCGCCAAAATTGGCTCTAGCTCACGAGTGCGAACGATATTTTTCATCATGAGAGCCGCAAAATCGTTTCAAAGTTGCGATTTTGAGGTTAGAATGATGAAATAGATGTTTATGCTACTAGGGAGAAAAAGGATGATTCCAACGAGTGCAAAGTTTGGGCACGAGCGAAGCGAGTGCGCAATCGCACTCGTTGGAATCATCCTTTTTGTCTCGTATAGCATACAATATTTTTCCCATGCATGTGTAAAAGTGGCCACTTCATTTTTATGGAAGGCAGGAACGAAATCCTCTTTTTGGAGTATTTGAAAATCAGCGGGAGTTATCAATAAAACCTTAGGGAAATATTCATAAATCCCGGATCACAGGGAAGAAAGTTGTCTGATCCGTGATTTATGAATGTTTCCCAGGGTTTTTGTTGATATTTCCCGCTGA
>JAPYZL010111633.1:0-11999 GCA_030522825.1 Platygaster orseoliae
CGTGGGGCAAAATGCGCAGTGCTTGTTTTGTATTGTTTCGCTGTGTTTGGTCATTTTACGCTATTTCCTTCACTTTTTTGTTGTTTTCCACTTTTTTTTCGTTAAATTGTTTCTACACCCAGGGTCGTATCGAGGCCGGGGCAATGCCCTGGCCCCCGAACATTTTATTGAAAAATGTGATAAGGGTGATGAGCAAAAAAAAGTGGTGGGTCACTTTTGAACAGTAAAACTTGTAAAAAACCTCCTTTTTTCAACACCTTTTTTTAAAAGTCAAACTTGAAAGTTTGACGACCTTTTTTTCAATTTTTGTGAAATAACGAACTTTTTCTGAATTTGTTTTTTTTTAAACATTTTTTTCATCATGGTTCGCGTTCATATTCGCAAAACAGAGCGTATTGATGGTGGAAAATTATTCGAAGCGTGCAAGGCTGTCCGCGAGAAAATGTCTGCGAATTGCGCGTCGAAACGCTTTTCTGTTGCTCGACGTGTTGCTCGACGGAGACTCGATCGCTACTTACAAAATTTTTGTTCTTAACGAATAAAATTTGTAGAATCAAATTTTGTTCTTTATAAAAAAATTTTTATTGAAATTGTTTATGAAATCATTTATTTTGTGTTTCCCACAATTTTTCAGCAATCAACCTCGTGAAAATCGTGATTTCTGGAATTGCGCATTTTGCCCCATAGGTTGCGCATTTTACCCCAGCGTGGGGCAAAATGCGCAGAAAATCGTTTTTTTTTTAAATAAATATATGAGGCATAAGGTTGAACTAGAACTAAAGTTGCCTGAGGCTAAATTGTAGCCACACATGTGGGCGACAATATAGTGCCATTTGCAGATCCTCTCAGCCCTTATGCTGCCTCAAAAATTTAATATTATCAAAAACTGCGCATTTTGCCCCAGTCTCCCCTATAATATATTATATTAATAGTATATTTTATCTAAAATATTCTCTTCGATTTAATTGATAGTTAAAAACTAATCTAAATAATTCAAAGATTTTCGAAAATTTCCGGGAATCACAAGACTTTTGGAATGTAAGGAAAAGCGTCTAAGTTAACACAGTAGGAAATTATAATTAATGAAACAATGTTTTGTTTCTAGGAAAATGAATGAGCAAAACACGATGTCATAGAAACTCATGAAGCAACTAGGAAAATTTTAGTACAAAAATACAGATGAATATGAATCGGTACATAACGCTAAACCAACTTGGCGATGGCACTTTTGGTTCCGTCGTGCTTGGAGAACGGATAGACACTGGTGAAAAAGTCGCAATAAAAAGAATGAAAAGAAAATACTATTCTTGGGAGGAAGCTATGAATTTGCGAGAAGTCAAGGTGTGTATCATCACATGGAAATGTTTATATTTTGAGTTATTCTAAAGTGAAGCCAACTTTTCATTGAGAGAAATTTTTGGTTACAACAACCATTGATTTAGTAAAATGTGAGCCCACCAAAGTTTTGGGTAGTGCAACCAAAATTTAAGGTGTGAAAACCAAATTATTGATTATTGCAACTTAAGGGTCAGTCATGAAAATTGAGCATTAGTTGTTATAACAGAAGCTTTAGTTGTCATAACCAAAGTTTTGGTTGTAGGACCCAAAACTTTGGTGGGTCCATATTTTACTAAATCAATGGTTGTTGTGACCAAACTATTTCTCCCCGTATTCAATAATTTAAAATAAAATAGTATATCATTGTGAAAACTCGCAATACGATATTTTATTTGTAGTTTTCGAATAATTCACGTCCAAATATCCGATTATTCGAAAATTTCAAATAAAAAATAATAAACAAACAAAATTTTACCGAGAAGTTTTTCAAAATCATTAAGTAGTTTTTATTATTTATGAATATAAAAAATATTTTTGTCCAACACCAAAAATCACTGTTCAATTTTTTTTCAATTATTCCCATTTTGCAAAAGGATCTATACATTTTTGAAAATAATTCCTTTCTTACACTTTTCAGTCACTGAAAAAACTGAGTCACGCGAATGTCGTAAAATTGAAAGAAGTCATCAGGGAAAATGATGTGCTTTATTTCGTCTTCGAGTACATGAAAGAAAACTTATACCAACTCATGAAAGACAGGTTAAAAGTTAAAAACAAATTTTCGGAAAATTCATTCTCATAAAAAAAGATTTCTTACTTGGCTGAAAACTATAAAAACCATCATATATCTTTCAAAACTTTTAAATTCCAAAAACAATCGTCTGAAATTCAGTTACAAAATAAGATTTCGGTATTATCGGTCAAAATTATTATTTTTATAGTAAAAAATGTAAAATATCAAATATAATAACAATAAATTGTGATTATTTACAGTAACATTTAAAAATTAATTAATTTTTGAAATTTTCCATTTTTAAGAAAAGCAATTATTCCAAACCCAGTAACTAATCATTTAATTCCAATGATAGCCCTTTTTTTCTGAGAGTGAATCTACCCTAGAATAAAAAATAATTCTCCTATCGTGAATTTTTTGCAGAGACAAATTATTCCCCGAACCGGTAATAAAAAATATGATATACCAAGTTTTACAGGGCTTGGCTTTTATGCACAAACATGGTTTTTTTCATCGAGACATGAAACCTGAAAATCTATTGTGCATGGGACCTGAACTTATCAAGATTGCTGACTTTGGCCTTGCCAGAGAAATTCGATCGAGGCCACCATACACTGATTACGTCTCTACGAGATGGTATTTCAATTAGTTAAAGAAGAATAATCAACCCAAAAACCTTTTCTTCAGTGGTTTTCAAGAATTTTCTAAATGTTTAGAGGATTTCTTGAAACTCTGGGCTGGGAACTATTTGAATTCAGAAAATTTAAAGAACACGAAACATGTGTTTGATGAATCAGATTTATGGTTGAAAACATTAGCAATATTACAATTCTAGAGATATTTTTTCTATTTCGATTTGAAATCTAGAGAAAAAATGATTTCACGTGAGGTCTGAATCATGAATTCAGCAGTTTAAAACAACCGATTGAAAAAATTATAATAAATAAAAAAAATAACTAAAAATTTCCAAAAATCCAGAGGATTTAACAAATGACCTAGTACTACATACATATTACAATTATATTTTATCCCTTGAAAATTCTTTAGGATACTACTGAAAATGAAAGGAATAAACGTTTCGAATTCACACAAATCCGTTGAATTTCAGAATTATTCTTGAATAAATTATTAATAACAGGTACCGAGCACCGGAAGTGCTGCTGCACTCAACAACTTATAACAGCCCCATAGACATATGGGCCGTAGGTTGTATAATGGCCGAATTGTACACCTTCAGGCCGTTATTCCCCGGAAAAAGCGAAATCGACGAGATTTTTAAAATCTGTTCTGTTTGCGGCACGCCTGATAAAAGCGACTGGCCCGAAGGTTACCAGTTGGCCGCGGCCATGAATTTTACTTTCCCCAGCTTCGGGAGGACTTCACTTGGCGTCCTCATTTCCAACGCAAGTCAAGAAGCGGTTATACTCATGGAGGACATGCTCCAGTGGAACCCCATAAAAAGACCCACGGCGCAGCAGTCGCTTAGGTAGCTCATGTGTAAATGTTATACCGAGTGAACCGAGTAAAAGCAATATTTGACGCTACGCTGACTTGCAAAAAATTGTTTGTTTGCCGCAGGATAAACTGGTTCTACTGAAAAAATCCAATTGGATTTTCAAATTGAGAAATGGTCAGTTTTCCAATTGGATTTCTACTTAGAAATCCAAGTGGGTTCAAGTTGTAAATTCAACAAGATTTCCAGTTGTAAATCCAACAAGATTTCCAGTTGAAAAACCCAACAAGATTTCCAGTTTGAAATCCAAATGGATTTCTTTTAGGAAAACTTAATTGTAATTATAGTTTAGAATCCAATTCGAAATTCAAATGGGTTCCCAGTTGGAAATCCAAAAAGATATCTAGCTAGAAATCCAATAAGATTTACAGTTGGAAATCCAACAAAATGTACAGTTGTAAATCCAACAAATTTCCAGTTGAAAATCTAACAACATTTCCAGTTGGATATCCATTAGGGTTCCCAGTTGGAAATCCAACAAAATTTCCAGTTAGAAATCCAAGTGGATTTCTTTGAGATAAACTTAAATGTAATTCCAGTTTAGAATCCAATTCAAAATTCAAGTGGGTTCCCAGTTGAAAATCCAAATTGGATCCCAGTTGGAAATTCAAAAAGATTTCCAGTTGGAAATCCAAGCTTTCTTTTAGGAAAACTTAAATGTAATTCCAGTTGAGAATTCAATTGGATTTTCACTTGGAAATCCAAAAAGATTTCCAGTTGGAAATCTAACAGGATTTCCAGTTGAAAAATGCAAATAGATTTCTTTTAGGAAAACTTAAATGTAATTCCAGTTTAGAATCCAATTGGAAATCCAAAAAGATTTTCAGTTGGAAATCCAAGTTTTCTTTTAGGAAAACTTAAATGTAATTCCAGTTGAGAATTCAATTGGATTTCCACTTGGAAATCCAAATTGGATCCCAATTGGAAATCCAACAAGATTTCCAGTTGGAAAATGCAAATAGATTTCTTTTAGGAAAACTTAAATGTGATTACAATTTAGAATCCAATTGGAAATCCAAAAAAATTTTCAGTTGGAAATCCAAGTACATTTTCAGCTGGAAATCCAAGGAGATTTCTCTGAGGAAAACTGTAATTCTAGTTGGGAATTCAATTGGATTTTCACTCAGAAATCCAAGTTGGTTCCCAGTTGGAAATGCAAAAAGATTTCCAGTTGGAAATGCAACAAAATTTCCAGTTGGAAATTCAAGTGGATATCTTTTAGAAAAACTTAAATGTAATTCCAGTTGAGAATTCAATTGGATTTCTATTTGGAAGTCTTGGATTTTCAACTGGAATTTCATTTACGTTATCCCAAAATAAATCCACTTGGATTTCCAAGTGGTAATCCAATTGGATTCTCAACTAGAATTAAATTTAAGTTTTCATAAAAGAAAATTTGGATTTCCAACTGGAAATTCAATTGGAAAACTGACCATTTCTCCAAATGAAAATCCAATTGGAAATCCAATTGGATTTTTTCAGTAGGTGGATAAATAGTAACTCATTTGGGGTATTCCAAAAATTACTATAATATAATTACTTATCATACGGCTATGGGTACTAATTAAACTTTTTGAAGTTAGTGTTTTTATTTAAGAACCATGTTTATAACAAACAAAAAACGATTTAAGATTGAAAAAAGGGAGAGCAATAACTCCCATTCGTAAAAGCAGTAATGGTTGAAACAGTGATTTTTCAGTGGCTTGCTAACGGGGAAATGAAATGTGGAATGCCTTTCCATGTTTCAGTGACAAATGTTTTTGCAGCAATCGAAATTCTTCAAGTTGGGATTACACGTGCTCTCTAAGCTTGGAACAGTAGGAAATCAGTGAATTTCATATACATGATTTAGAGTCGTGGAAAGTTACTTCTTTGCAGTGAAATGGCTGATACTGTGAAATCAGTATTTTTTTCTAGTTGATTTCAATTGTTCCTTGGAAACTGAGTTGAATAAATTAAATTAAAGTTAAAAAAATTTCATTGAGGAGGGGGAGGGGGAATCAGTGTTTTTTCGTAGATAATTCACGGAGAGCGAAATGAAACTGAATTTGAATCAAATACTGAACACCAGTAAAAAATTAAAGGTTTTTGGTGTATTTTCACTGATTTTCAGCTTTTATGATTTTCAAAATAATATTGTTATTAAATTCTTCGTCGAAAAATTAAAAAAAGAGAAAAACTTCTGATTCCTGGTTTTAATAATATAATCATATATTTATTTTTTCACTGATAGTTTCCAATGAGTTATTTTTGTTTTTTTGGCAGGTATATATTTGTGAAATTTTGCCAAATTTACTGGTTTCACGTTGGTAGTGTTTTTTTTTAGAAATCAGTGGTTTTTCACTGTTTCAGGTTTAGAAAGTGCAGAAAATATGTCAGTCATTGATATTTTTTCGCATAAGGAAACATGAGGCATCCCAAGAAATTTTTTTTGTATAAACTAGTGTTGATATGTCAGTGCTTTTTATAATAAATTTGCTGAGTTTTTTAGTTCTGAAACTTTTGAAATTTTGAAATAACTTAAAACTTCACAATTCATGTTTAAGATTGTAAGAAGAAAAAGCAATTGGAACACACACAAATTTTAAGAACGGATATTTTGAAGTACGATATAAAATTGAGATGTTTGGAGCAAAAGTGAAACGAGTAGAAACAGAAAATATAAATTTTTATATGACTTGTTTTACATTTATGAGCATCTTAATTCAATAAATTAAATAGAATAATATTCAAATTCAGATATGGGTGCTTAAATTTAATATTGATTTTTTTAAGCCGACAAAATGGCTACAGGAAAAGCTTATAGATCGAAAATCCCAACTTACGTTTCTTTGAATTGATAAATTTTGTAAAATGAAAATTTTTAATCCGAAATTCATTGTATTTATCTTCATATTCTCACGAATCCCAAAAATGTCGAAGTTTAAACAATTTTCTACAAATTTCAAAAATTCATACTCACAGCCAAAAATAATTGGAAATCAAAAATTTGACACTAAGAAAGTAACGTAATATATAACGCCATTCTCAATAATTTATATTCATTTATTTATAATAACTATCACATCCAATTTTGAAAAATGCCTTTAAACATTTTGTTTCATTGTGAAATTCACGTTTACTCGAGGACATATTTCATATTATAATCATTAAATCCGATAACTCTAGAAAATCGATTATCATATGGAAGTTGTAACATTTTTTCACAGATACCCGTACTTCCAAACTGGTATGCCGAGAATAGCGAGTAGCAAAAGAATAGGTCCGAACTCGCAACGTGAATTAGTCATTAACAAAGTCAATATTTCTTCTCCACAAGTTCTAACACAATACGGTTACAAAAATCCGAACGACTTGATAAATGGAATTGTGCAAAATAGGTAATTAAAATACCAATATCGCTAATTATTAGGTGTTTCTGCATTTAAACTTATTCTCATAAATCTTCCGAAGTTCTCTGCCAAAAAAGTATAAGTTTTTAATTTGAAATTATTTTTGCAAATCACTTTGCGGAAAATCGTATTTTATTTCAACACTTTTCTGTGTCGTAACTTGTTTTGCTGCGCTTTGCATTTTTCGACTTGTTACATTTCGTGGAAGTGCATTGCATTTTTTATATACATGTTTGTCAATAATTCTTCATTTTTTTTCCTGTAACTTCTCATGCCCATCTTGGTATTTATTAAAATTTATGCAGAAATTTCTAATGATGATTTCATCTTTAGCAAAAATAAAAATTTGGAAAGAATTCGAAAAAGTTGAAATTCGAATTTCAACTGAGATTTCTCTAAGTTTTTATTTATATTCAGAATACAAGAAAAATTACCGCAACAACCAGTTTTGCCACTTTTAAATCACAACAGTCGCAAAAAAGACGTCAATGGGAAAAAATGGGAGGACGACGATTTCGCTGGTTTGTTAGGGTAAGAAGTATTAATTTTTAGAATAACAAAGAGTTCAAACGATTAAAATAATTTATTAGTCAATAAAGGTGTGACTTATAACACATTTTGTAACAATAGGTTATAAAAAAAATCGTTTTTTTTTTAACGAGAATCTTAAGTTTCGCGTCAACTGGTTGATCGTTTCTATGATTGTTCATAAAAACTGACATAAAATCAAGTGTTGACCATAAAAAAAAGATCAATGTTGATGATTTCGTTCTCAGAAGATCGATTTTTCACACACTCATATGACACGCTCAGAGGCAAAATGCAACAAGTAAGGATAGAAAATATGAGGATTCCCATAAGTCTATCTCTCTCTTGTTGTATTTTGCCTCTGAGCGTGTTATATAATGTCGTTAAAAAAAGCATGAATTTGAAGAAAATTCTCTACCAATTCAGAGTCATATGTAATTTTTCAGGAGCAGAATTATTCCAGAAACAACGAGCGCGAAAGTGACTCACAAAGAAAATCGTGCAAACTGGAATAACAGCTATCTAAGCGCGGGTGTTTTAAGGCAAACTTTGCCTTGGGGCGATTCTTCTCCGAGCAAAAGTTCAAATTTGCCAATTCAAGTTACGAAAAGTGGCAGAAGAATAACCCAAAATTACGGTTTTCTACGGTAAATTTGCGAAAGTTATTGCATAATTATTTTTATTTTGTGCATAAACAATATTAAGCTTAAAATTTTGCTCTTGCATTTCTATTTAAAATATGTACCAAGGGTGAAAAAAAGTAACTTGAATTTTGCCAGTTTTTTTTCTTTTTCGCGCCGTTGGTACATAATAGTACATTATGTAACGTAGTGCAAGGGTCGAATTTGGCGAAGACGATTCAAACCCTCGGCTTCGCCTCGGGCCTGAACCCTCGTCTTCGCCAAATCAAATTCGACCCTTGCACTAAGTTACATACAGTATTTTATGCAATTCTAGTCTCAAAGCCCGTCCAAATGTAAAACTTTAAGGTTAGAAGTGCATAAAATTTATTATTTAACTGTTCTTGCAATTTGGATTTTGTTAGGAACGGAGAAGCCGAATCAGCAAGATCGAGAATAGCTTTGAACGGAAAATTCAGTTCTGCAGTTCCGGAAAAATCTGAGATTGCTCTAGATTCGTACTGGATATCCAAAGAAAGTTCTTCGGGCAGACAAAGACAACATAACATCGGTTTTATGGCAATGGAAGATCAATCAAAAGCCCTCAAAGTTTCTCATTCAGAAGTTTACCCTAGTCAAAATAATCCAAGTAAGGTTTCGCGAATTTCCATAAATGTTGTGGGTAGAGGATAAACAAGTTTTTTTTTAATACGGTACTTTGAATCCCGAATGTTTTTAAAAAGTGGTGGGGTGATCTTTTTCAATTAAATTCTATGAAAGTTCAAATAACTCGTAATTTCATTTTATAATTGTTTAATTAATGTTTTCATGTACTTTATTTCACGTACATGATGTCATAAATAATGTGCTTTAAAAATAATATTAAAAAAGTATTTTAAAATACATATATTAAAAAATAAATATTAGTGAAAATTATTAATAATAATATTGAAACCAATATTATTTATGAATTATTAAGGAAACTATAAAAAGAATAACATAATAATAAAATATTATTCTAAAAATAATTAGTAAATTATTCATTATTATTGAAATTATTAATATATGAAATTAACTTCATGTAAAATATATTTCAAATTATATTTAAAAATGATATTACATGATACGCTAGCTCAAAACAATAATATTAAAAAGTATATTAAAATATGATATGAATTTTATCACAATTAACAATATATTTATAAATGAATATGAAAATATTAATAAACTTATATCATCATATAAATAAATTATTACTTCATAAATTATTGGTAAATTCTTGATAAAAATTAAAATAATATTCTCAAAAATAATTTTAACTAAAAACATTTCAATTATTATATATTAATATATTTTTTATATTATTAGACTCTTTTCTCGTGAAACTTACTCCATACTTGATAAAATTACAATTTTTTCGAATTTTCATAGAAGTTTCATAGTTTTCTACGACATCGACTTTGCTATAGGGATGTAAAAATTTTAAAGGACTTAAAAAATTATTTTTTAATTTTTATTGTAATAAAAAAATTCTTCGACTAATACATAACTATTCGCGGTACGAAATAAATGCAGATTAAAAATGAACACGAAGATAACGTTCTTTTATAGGAGCTTCGGCAAAAAGCGCCATGCAGAGTAATTTTTTGGGCGGTATAATAAATTTGAGACCAAGCGGAGGATTGTACGCTCGGACTGACTGGGCTGCAAAATATTTGAAGTGACAGTAAATGTCGGAAAGCAGGTGAAAATTATGGGAAAACTGCGACTCAACGATCTCTTCGAATTTCGTTGCGCCGATGCTTATTCAACTGTGATAAGAAATCATAATATTAAATTCCATCAGCGAGAGTTTCATTGAAGTTACTTATTCTCTATGAAAAAACATGTCAGCTGAATTCAGGGCCTTATAGGAAAAATTATGTACGACTATCGAAAATGTCGAGATTTGATTATTTGTTTCTTCCATCATTATTACTATGCTTAAAATATCTTTCCGAAATTATGAAGTAATAGGAATTTTGTTGCAGAATGTTAGCATTTTTTAACGTTTTTCAACTTATCTTGTGTAGTTATGTATATTCATATTTTAGGATGATTGATGTATAAAATCAATTTCGTTATTAAATTGAAGTGTAAAATTTTTATGTCAACGAGGAAGAACTGCCATATTTGTGCTCTCAAAAAATGAACCGCGAAAGAAAATTTAATTTCTGGAACATCATTTTTCGAAAACTATTGCAGTTGACATGTTCTCTAGTTGAGGGGTTAAATCAAAATTTAAAAACTATTTTTTTGGAGGAAAAATAAGGCATAGTTTTTCTTAGTATTAAACTTATTATTTGAAGAATGGTAATATTTTTCGATGTATGACAACTCAGTTTTTCGTTAATTTTGTAAAAAGCTAACATAGTCATACTGAAAATTACGATTTCAGAAAAGAATGACAATTTAAGTAAATCTTAATAAAATAAACTGTCAGGTTTTTTAAATCAATTCTATGCGACATTTTTTTTTATAAGGATTACTAATTATACATTGCGAATGGAATGGAATCTTATTATTTTTACTGTAGAAAATAAAAACAATGTAAAGCGAATTATATAT
This sequence comes from Platygaster orseoliae, assembly GCA_030522825.1. Lineage (NCBI taxonomy): Eukaryota > Metazoa > Arthropoda > Insecta > Hymenoptera > Platygastridae > Platygaster > Platygaster orseoliae. The sequence continues at coordinate 10,732 of JAPYZL010111633.1, forward strand.
ATGTGTATTTTTATGTGCATATGGTTTTTAGTTTTTGCAATAAAATATGTGCAAATTGATTAACGCGTTGGAGTATGTGTTTTTCCTTTTCTCAGGTAAAAAAATTATAATTCGGAAATTACAGATCCAAAACGAAAAACAAAAAACACGTTAAATACTTTTCGATCTACACGGAGAAAAATGGTTTGGTTACAGGAACCATTGATTAAGTAAAATATGGACCCACCAAAGTTATGGGTTGTATAACAAAACTTTAGTTATAACAACCAAAACTTGTGTTATAGCAACTAATACTCAATTTTTATGACTGCTACTTAGGTTGCAATAACCAATTATTTGGTTATCATACTTCAAGTTTTGGTTGTACTACCCAAAACTTTGGTGGGCTCATATTTTACTAAATGAATAGTTGCTGTAACCAAAAATTTCTCTCCGTGAAGAATTGGAAAAAATTGTTGAAAAAAAAACCCGTAAAAGTCAGTAACTGAGATTTATAAAAAACCGCCAAATCTTTATAAAAAACTTCGGTTTTATAAATCGATTTTATACAAACTTTATAACAAATTTCGATTTTTATAAAAGCAGTTTTATAAAACTGACATTTTTTATAAAGTTTTCAAAAAATCAGTTTATAAAAAACAGACTTTTTTTTATAAAGATTTCTATAAAAATCAGTTACTAGGCTTTGTTTTATTGAGTCCAAATTTGTGCACAAACTTGAAAATCGCAAATAAAAAAATTTCAAAAAGTAATTTTCCATCATTTTTACTTTTAGAACAACAAAAGCAATGTTTATTTTGATAATTGAAACATAGTTTTTTGTAGTCAGCAAATATTCAATTTGTTTTCATTCAAATTTCTCGCGCTTTTATTTGCTATGAATCTTGTGAAGCTTGTGAAGTTTCGCCATAGACCTTATAGTACATGGACTGGCCATTCTCCTATCTGTCCCAGCAAAAGTGGTTGGCCAAACATTGGAGGTTGGACTCGGTCTTCATCGCATAGCATGGTATTGTATACAGGGTGTGTCACAGTGTGCGGAAATCCTTGAAATCACGGATTTCTCATTAAATTCTAAGACAATTTTTCATTTGCCACTTTTGACAAAACTCAAAATCAAAAGTTATTCGACTTTGAAATTTGAACAATAAAAGCGTTTTTTCGACAAGCAGGGTTAAAAACCACGGACCAAACTTTAACCAAATTTTTTTCATATTTTTCTGAGTCAAAAAGTCCTTTGCCACTTTTCAAAAAAACCAAAACAAAAA
>JAPYZL010111639.1:0-10994 GCA_030522825.1 Platygaster orseoliae
GCGAAATGGCAAAAATGGTAAAGGAAAAATCGTCTCCAAATTTAATAAGGAATCTACGGTTTTCGGTAGTTGCGGCGACTCTGAATCACCCTGTATACTGACGAATCCTTCAAAATTCTATAAATTTAAAAGAATTGAAAAAATTACTAAGAATCAATAAATAGTAAAAAATATATAGAATCTATCATAACTTTTTATCGAACAAAATAAAATCTTTATTTACATCTAATTTGTTCATTAAATTCAAAATATTGCTTTACAAACCTAATTAAAATTTAATTTTATTACAATTTTTTCAAAAAACTTTTTCCAGAAATTTTTGAAGGAAGCGAAAAATAGTTCCCTTTCCGTAAATTCACCAAGTTTTTCAATTTTGTAAGCTGTTCCAAAACAAGTCTTGAAAATGATAAAGTCGTTCATTTTCCGAGAGTACTGAAAAATGATGGGGCCACTTCGGGATTTCTAACTGAGTTATACAATGAAGTCGACGGAAAGTAAAGTAACGATAAATTTGTTCACAGAGGTTACCAAAAATGGCGCAGCTGCCGCACCCGCGAGTTTGGAGGATCGCTGGGAGGTTGCAAGCTGGGAATTATCGGCCGTTTTGTCGCAAAGCGACATACCGGAAGTAATCCCGTTTGACGCAACCCTCGATGTTCCCATCGACGATCAAAAGTATGTCGCTTGTAAAATTTATCGGCGATTTCAAAATATTGAAAATTCTCATGAATTAATCGTGACCTGAATCGATATCGAGTAGACTGAAAAAAGTGTTTATCGAGACCGAAAAAATTCGGGATGAACTGGAATCACGTTCTTTTTTTTTCATGAATGTGATTTTTCGAGAATTTAATTTAATTTCGAGATTTAATCATTTATTTGTGTTTTGATCTTTGTTTCAGGGGCGATGCAATGAAAAAAATTCAAACCCTTTTGAGAGGAAAAAAGTTCGAGCAGGCTGTTGGACTTCTTCGGACTGCAAGGTATTTATAAACAATATTTTTCCAGGTTCTGCGATTGTGCAAAAAAAAGAGTACAATTCCAAAGAGATGTGAAATGATGTGATTTGAAAAATAAGGCACTTTAATCCTCCAACTTGTTCAACTCAAAATTATAGTAATTAATTTATAAAAAATATGCACAACACCATCTAAATTTCATGATCGAATAATCCAACGATGCAACATTTCATCGTAATATTTACTCGATTTTTTCCTCAGTGTAAACTTACAGTTTAAATGATCCCAACTAATCCATTTTGAAACGTTTCTTGACGAAGCGAGACGTAAGGAAGTGACATTTATCTGTTCTGCTTTACAAGGAACTTTCGGTTCACTCTCTAACCCCATTAAAAATCGCTTTTGTTGCCCGAAACAAAGCCCTTGCGCTGTGCCCGTTTCTAGCTTTTGTTCGCTTTGCCGAAGTTGCAGGGTCTCGCGTTTGTTTGAGCATTGTGCATGCATTTCGTGCGCGATGCAAAAATGTCGAAACTTTTGTGTCTTGTTGTCACGCTTCAAAGGCGAGTCATCTTTCCGGGCAAATTTTTCGTACCGCGAACTATTTTTCATTTGGTAGAAAATATTTGCTCCGTTATTTGCTTTTCAAAAACTAACCGAACCCGGATAGCGTTTGATTGAGTCAATTGTTTGTCAATCTGATGCACATGCACGTGATACTTGAATTTTTGTAAAATGATTTTACGATGAGAAATATTTTGAATTGGGCTGATTGAACATAATTTTTATATATTGACAATGATTGATCCTAATATCGATAAAATAAATTTCAAAGTTAGTTCCAAAATATCATTGGTTTATTCATTTCCCAATTATTTATAATATTTCGTAAAATCATAAATTCACGTTCGATCACAATTTCGAAATTACATGTCATATACATGACAGTCTAATTCACCTCTACTAATTACCCGAAAAAACCGACATCGTCAATTACGGCCCAACGTCGCGTTAACCGTATCATAATATCGTCGTTGACGCGGTAATTATGATTCTCATCCCAGACCCCCCTCATAAAACCCCTTTAGTACGAAACAGACTAATTTCATGGCGCAAAACGCGCGTCGCTCTTGCATCTTCTACGGTCTGTTTGTTCTCAAAATCAGTGGCCGCGTTATCTCCGCGGGCCATTCACTCCGCCCTCGAGTATTCCATTCCGGCTCGGACCCCCCATCTCCCCTTGGGGGTGGCGGTGCCGTGAATGCGCATTTCACAATAAACTTACTCTAATGACTGGCTCGAATTGTTGCCTGACTCGGCTCTTTTCATACCTGGGCGTTATTCTCCCGCGCAATTAGCCTCGCGTAAAACTGCACGGTAATCACCGGCGCCGCTGACGCCCGTGTTTGCATTGCATTAAAACCGAAAGCCACCGGGATCATATAATGTGTCAATACGGTAGCTCGTTAAAATCGCTTGTGGTCTTCTTGGCTTTTTTCACGCCCATTTTTTTGGAATATTATATAATATATTATATGTGTTGGCTTGTGGAACTTTTTTTGGTTGGGGTTTTTGTGGGAAAGTTGAGGTGGTTGAAGAGGTTTTTTGAGATGGGGAAAGGGTGTGGTAGATGAAGGGTTGCTAATTGGAAAGACGATGATATTCATGTTTTTACGTCAATTTGCGTCATGCGAAAGCGAAAGCGAAAAATGATGATGATGAGAAGAAAAATAAATCACTTGAATGAAATCATAAACGTGAAAACCACGTTTTTTATTTATTTATTAACAATGTTCAACAGACTTTTTGCCCACTTATACAATAATTTTATAATAGTGATAAACATATTCTATACATATACGAAAGAAAAAGATACATCACGCACGATACAACCTTTCTTCTCGCAAAACTCGCTGAGTCATCATTATGCAATACAAAATAAAAAAAAATCACCAAGATATATCATTCTCGCCTCATTCATAAATATCCTCTCAGGGCAGAGTTATAGATAATCGGAAGGATTCTGATAAATTGCAGAGTGATTTTTTGAACCTGCATAATTGGTGTGTAGATAATGGTATAGAATTGAATATTAAGAAGTGTAGTATTATCAGTTTTTCTAGATCGAGATGTATGGTCAATACCACTTATAGACTGAATGATGTGAATATTACAAGAGTGAAAGAAGTGAGGGATCTTGAAGTTATTATTGATAACAGACTCTCGTTTGATGCACACATTGACTAGATTGTGAATACATCGAGAAGGACATTAGGTTTTGTTACAAGGAATAGTAGGGATTTTGCATCTGTGAAGACATAGTACAATAGATATTGAACAATACTCTTGTCAAACCGATTGTAATATATGCTTCTTCGGTTTGGTCTCCGTATTTTGATGTACATGTCTGTAGATTAGAAAGTGTTCAGCACAGATTTTTTTGTGCGTGGCTTATAAATTGGATTTACCGAACCCTTACAGGAATCATGAGTACACAGAGGTAGCATCTAGATGTGGTATTAGTTCGCTTAGATCATATAGGGAATATGCGGGTGTGAGATTTTTGTATAGACTAGTCACGCAACGAATTAATTGTCCAGAACTTAGTGCTAGATTTATGATTTAACGTATATGATTTTAACTTCGAAGAGGTTATAAAAACTTATTTACATTTTCTTCCACAATTTCCTAGTTTCGTGGAATTCTCATTAAGTTTCCTTCTGATCTTTCATTCTGATGATAACATCCCAAAGAAATAAGATAAAAAATAATAACAAGTTTCCTTGAGAACTTTGACTTCTTAATCATACTTTCTTGAAAATCTACTTAAAATACAGAAACCTCAAAAATACCAGAAAATCACGGAGTCAATCCCTACAACATCCTTCATTTCTTTTTTGCCTAGCTTTGACCATCACGAAAAATCTTCATTACCGCATCCCGATCCTCCGTTTCATTCGCTTTTCCGTAGAAGGGAAATTTGGCACGCCGTTCAAAAGCGCGCATTCAAAACTTCGAAATCGAAATAAAAGACAGAACCGAAGCATCGGGAGTTATTAGTCCGAGCTTTCAAAGCTTCCCTTTTCCATTAAAGCCCATGCGCTGTGAGCTTTCAGAAACTTTTTTCATCAAAAAAAAAAAAAAAAAAAAAAAAAATATATCGGATACGATTAACGTTGGATAAAAAACGCGCTATTTTCCATTCTTTTTATCCTATTTGATTTATTCATTCTTTACCCGTATTGCGCACGAAACATGAAATAAATAGGGAAGATTGAATGCAACTTGCGCATAAAAGGTCACGTCAAAAGCGATCTTCGCGATCCCATGAAAGAACGAGGTTTCTTCTGGCGAGAGCGATAATATCAAAAATTGATTGACGCGAGCTTTTACCGTGAAATTCGAGAGCTTTTCGAACTCTACAGGAAAATAATTGGACGAAACAAAAGAAGGGGGTTTGACTTTTGTACTTGGAGTCTCAGTTGGAGGAATTTAATTGGAGAAAAATTCTGTAACTAGGAAAAATGCATAACCAGGAAGAATAGTTCGTTAATGCAACGAATTTCGTCGTCGAAAACGTTTTTTGTTCAGAACAAAAAATATTAAGAGTTCCTGGAAGTTTTTCAAGTTTCGTTAAGGAAATGCAAGAAAAACTGGGATATTCTGAAACCTTTACTTTATTGTATAATTTAAAAGTCGCGGAAATCTGAGACGATTTTTACCTATTTTTGTGAAAATGCTGATTTTTTTATTAGATTTTCTTTATTCTTTTAAATAATTTTGACGAGTTTACATTTTATATAATGCACAGAAATTTTGCTTGAAAGCAGAAATTGTTTAATTTTTGCGATGCGTTTGAAATAATATAGTAATCTAAATTTTCATTACGATTTTTAATAAATTATATTATAGTAATAGAAGTTATTGGCTATTAATACACAAAGGCGTGATTTTTGGAATTTTCAAAAAATTCTTAAATTTTTGTAAATCTGGAAAATTCTTGAGAATTCAAAACAAAGAGTAGAATTTCAATATTCTTCTAACTTGTTAATGAGATAATCTAAATTTTGTTTCTTATTGTCTTTGAAACATCGAAAAATTGTCTTGGCAGACAATCATCTTAATTTTGAAAAGAATTTTGAAGAATAATTCTGAGCAGGTCAATTGAAAACATCACATTCCGAAATGAACTACAAAACTGTAAAAATCTTGTAGTTCATAAAATTTCCAGAATCATAAACGTCATTTAATTTATTTTGTCAAATCTAGGATTATTCGAGAAATTGAAAATAGAGAGTGGAATTGTCATATATTTTAAATTTCTTTAGAGATAGTGATGATTCCGTTTCTTAATTTTTTTAGAGCATTAAAAATTTTTTTGATTGCCAATTCTTTGAATTTTGAAATTATTTGAAGAATAATTAAGAGCGGTTTGATTAAAAAAAAGAAATCTAAACTCACTGAAAAACCCTTTGAAATCTTTTCAGAGTTCATTAAATTTTGAAAATTCTAAACGTAATCTTCTTAGAATTTAAACAAATGGAGATTTTTCGGGAAATTGAAAAAAAGTGGAGTTTTTAGACATATTTGATTTTAATTTATTTAAAGATAGTTGAAATTTCGTTTCTAATTTTTTCAGAACATGAAAAAGTATTTTTAATGGATAATTTTCCTAAACTTTAAATAAATTGACGAACAATTATGAACATTTCATAATGGAAGAAACTCAAATACTTTTTGAAAGCTCTTGGAAGTTCATAAAGTTCCGAGAATCATAAACGTGATTTTTTCAAAATTTTCAAAATCTGAGATTTTTTAGGAAATGAAAAATTAATAATAAATATGTAATACCTGGAAAATTGTGGAAAATTGAAAGTAGAGTAGAATTTTCATATTTTTCCAACTTTCTTAAAAGACAGTTGAAATGTTCTTTTTAATTCTCTACAAAATAAAAAAAAAATTTAGTGGCAAATCATCCGAATTTAGAAATGCATTCACGAAAAACTTTCAATTAAAGCCCAAGACCGAATTTGAAAAAATCAAACTCGAACGAAGTACTTCAAAAATTGTAACTCATTTTCGCATTCAGTGAAAAAATTCTAGTTATTGATCCTGAAAAAAAATCAGCGACGAAACTTTTATTAAATCTCTTATACCATTTCACAATATTTAGTCATGATAAATTCTGAAGAGATTTACAAAATTATACCTTGAAAATCCAGAAAGAATAGCGAAATTTTAACCGAGAATTTGTCGGGCGGCTTGAAAAAGGCGCGCTCGCCAATTTTCATGCAAATTAATCCTTGGTCCGATACTCCGTCCTTGGTCGAATTTTATTGTGTTTAGAGTCTTTTGTATTTTCGAGTTTTCTCCCTACTACGAAAAATATCGTTGGTATAGTTTTAAAGACCATTGCTATGCATAGACTGTCTTAGATATTATTAAAAAAAATTATTTAAAGAAAGATAATTACACCAGGTGCGGAGGCAAATTCGGATAAAATTTATTATTATTTCATTTAAAAATAAAAAAATGTAACTATGAACATTGAAAATTCAAATTATCGAAGTATTGTACATAAACGACAGAATAATTAAAAGTTATCATATATGTACTTTCTGAAATATAGAAAATATTAAAGTTCTCAGAATTAAACGAAATTCAGAAATTTCACTCATTGAAAAACAACGATAAATTAAGCTAAAATGAATTTTGTCTTAGACAAAATTACAATTATTATTGTTGTTCTAAAATATGGTAAAAAATAGAACATTGATAAATTGTTGTAACCCAATGAATTATAGAGAACAATGAGAATCTGGGAAAATGGTAAAAATCTTATCAAGTTTGAACCCTGGAGCATCGAACTATAGTAATTTACATAGAAAGCTATTAAAATCTTTCGAATCATATAAACTACGAGAAAATGTTATTAGCGATAGAATTTTATGAAAAATCTGTTTTCTTAAAAATATGAACAAATACCTACGAACTATAAAACTTTGAGTTCTGAAGCATCAAGTTTTATAAAGTTAAAAAGTTACAAAAAAGTAATACTGAAAATTAAAGAAAGACCTAGAAAATGCTACAAAAGCCTATAAAGACTAAAAAATAAAAATTCAAAAATACGTGAAATCTAGATACATAAAATGACAAAACTATAAAATTACTGAAAATCGATCGAAATTTGGATTGTAGTGCATGAAAATCTGGACTTATTTACAGCAATTTTCATAAATACTCAACACCTTCACAAGAAATGAAAAATCCTTGAAAATTTTTCAAATACTAAAAAATGCGAGTAATTTTAGTAATCTTTTAATATTTAAACTATGTCGGTATAGTTTTCTTCGAAATTCTGAAAATCATGAATTCTGGAGCATAAAATACTAAATTCTATCAAAAAGCAGGACATTTTTCGAATTGAAAAAATTCTGAAATAAAATACTGTTAATGAAAAATCAATTTAAGTATTCAAATTCCCTGAAATTTCAATACTACACCAATAAATTATTGAAATCTATAAAACTATCTATAAAAATACTAGAAATTGAAAAAAATACCAAAAACTACAACAAAACAAATAAACTACATAGAATGGGAAAATTATGGAAAGATATCAAATACTTCATGAGATCTATTTTCTAATGTTTTCAAAAAGCTGTGAAAATATTCAATCTTTTTAAAAACTTTGATTTCTAGAGGATCGAATTCGAAAAATCTGAATAAAAATTCTTAATAATATCGAAAATTCTTGAATGTTGATAAGTAATAAAGAATTATTAGAAATACCAAACATATATGAGAAAAATATCAAAACCTCAGTGGCTAGAAATTTACAAAAATTAAATTCCATTACATCAAAAACAAACATGAAAAATATGCAACCATGGAGTTTGAAAGTTGTTTAACTTTGAAAACCTGATATTCAAAAATTTAAGAAATTTACTCTCATAATGACAAAGTCGAAGATTAAAAATCATAAAATCGCAGAGGAAATATTATTTTTTCCAAAAACCCTTCGTGAAAATTTTTTCTGCCTACGCCCCTGGATTACACCGATGTATTTTTTTTATTAATTTTATTCTTTTATTAAAGAAACAATAAAAATAAAATACTGTACGTAAATATTTAATTATTTCGCCTTTTTTTAAAATTAGATTATCTTACATTTTCAAAATAAAAATAAGAATTTTTTCGTTGTTGAAAGAAAATACATCATTTTGTTTGAGGAACTTCAAAAAAAAGTAAGTTGATTATTTATTTATATGTATAAATTCTTAGTTTTCATATATCGTTTTTACAACTTCACTTATGTACGTAGAAATTTTAAAGTTCCTCACATTCCTCAGTAGTATAGTGGTTAGTATCCCCGCCTGTCACGCGGGAGACCAGGGTTCGATTCCCTGCTGGGGAGATTTTTTTTTTTTCATCAAACATTTATCATATACACCATATATAGAGCTACAATAACTAACATATAATTAATAAATGTGTCCAAAATAACAAATGTTAGTTCTGAAGTTAAAAATAGTATTATTGATTTTTACGCGAGGGCTTGAGATTTTTTTCTAAGAGATAGAAAACTTCATAAACGCAAGATGAAAAAGAATATCAGAAAGCTCGAATCTCTTTAGAATCGAATACAATCTTGATTCTATAGCCAGTGAATAAAATAAAAATTGAATGGAAAAAACTGTGAGCCGGGAAAAAAGAGGGAAGCATAGTAATGAAAGAGAATAAATAATGAAAGATATTTCAAAGTGGATTTTGCGCGTGATGAAAAATGTTATGATAAAGTTGATGCTGTAGATTTTAATAGTGAATAATTATTGTGGAAAATTCTTTTGAGATACAAGAATGATGACGAAAATGAAAGGAAAAACTGAGTTTCAGGGAAATTCGAAAACTTTGAGATTCCATAACATTCTCTAAATTTTTCCCAATACTTATATAATATTGTTGTTTGTAATTTACGGAAAAAAATGCAAAATGATTAGATTAGAAATTTCGTGAAAATATGTATAATGATTCAAAGGTCATGATACTTACACACCTTCAAAAAAAATAAGAAGATAATAAAGTTATTCGAAAACTTACTGATTTGTCATGAAACTAATTGTAAGTTGGTTCGAAAGAAAACTTTCATGAATTAGCAATTAAATGCAAAGTATCCAAAGTTGTTATTAAATTTTTTATTTTCAGTTAATTAAGAAATCCAGATCACATATAAAAAATTTTTAAATTACACAAAATAAAGTACATAAAGCTATAGTTTCATGAATAAACAAAAATAATTATTCATTTAATCGCAAATTCGTTAAATTTCGAATTAATAAAATTTTAATACAGCGGTTGCTGAACTCTTTTCAATGACAAATATGTAATCAATTATTTTATTTTATTTTATTATCAATCAGTGGTTATCAGAAAAAATTAACTATCAGTAATTATTCAGTAAATTTATAAATACTGATTTTTATTTTATGATTAAAATGTGAAATTCCGCGTTTTTCAAACTACTGTAAAATATTTCCAATTATTGATTTTATTATATAATTATTAAAAAAATTAATTTATTATATAATTGAACTTAATTATAAATTATATTTCACATGTTATAACGTCGAATTGATTACTCTTCGTATTCCACATATTAATTCCTGAAGAGGACTCATATTTGAGTTGAAATACAGAAAAAAAAAGATGGACATTTAATCTACACGGATTTTTAATTATCCTTTGGCTCTGAGTGATCAATTATTGGAAATATTATAACCGAACTGAGCACTCGAAGACATTTATAATTATTACTGTACAATAATTTTATGTTCATCTCGTTATTTCCGAATATTCGAAAACGATATGAAACTCAATTGCTTTATTTTACCAACGGATAACTCCGGTTTTCAGCGCCGTCGGTGAAAAACGAGTGATAGCGAGTTTTGGCCGAAATATATGAAAATTTCATGTGCCTGGCATATGCGTTTAAAAAGCATGCTTGGGAATTCAAATCCCTAAGCTGTCAAAGCAGAGCGTTTGCCGGGAATGACGACGACCCATCGCTTTTTGCGTTCAATCGGGATCCGGACAGAGCGTAGGGTCTGACACTTCAAAGGCCTCGCTAAATTGCGAAAAACCCTGAGCGCGCAAAACCAATAAGCTCGAGGGTGAAGCCGGGCCGAGAAACGCGACGGCAGAGAAATCCAGCGCCGTACATAATTCCCCGTTATTTCTCGATTCTCCGACGGAATATCCCCGAACAATGACGCGCTTCGGAACCCGCTAAATTATGCTGCCTCGCTTTTGCCCGATGATTTTGCGAGGAAACGTGAATTATTTCCAAGGTTTCTAAGGTCTTACGTTCCAAGAGGATGAATTTTCAGACTAACTGGGAGTAATTAATTGCTGGTGATTTTTTTGGAATTTTTAAGTGTTTGTTTAGGTTGTCAATTTACGATAGGTGCTGTGAGAAAATTTTTGAAATGTTGATATTTTTTTTCAACTTCTTTTGGAGTTCTAGATATTATCTGAGGTACCTTGAAAGTTTGTCAAGTAATAAACTATGCGAGTAATTTTAGGATTAATAGTCGAACTATGTTGTAATTTTCTTCGAAATTCTGAAAATCTTGAATCCTGGAGCATAGAATATTAAATTGCATAAATTAAAAAAAATACTGTTAATGAAAAAACCATTTCTTTGAAATTTGAATACTACATTAACAAATTCATGAAATCTATGGAACTATCTATAAAAATACCGGAAATTCTGAAAAATATCAAAAAATAATACACACGGAGAGAAATGGTTTGGTGACAGCAACCATTGATTTAGTAAAATATGGACCCACCAAAGTTTTGGGTATTACAACCAAAAATTTGGTTATAATAACCAAAGCTTCTGTTATAACCACTAATGCTTAATTTTTATGACTGATCATTAAGTTGCAATATCCAACACTTTGGTTATCATAACCAAAGTTTTGGTTGTAGTACCCAACACTGTGGTGGGTCCATATTTTACTAAATCAATGGTTG
>JAPYZL010111689.1:0-14070 GCA_030522825.1 Platygaster orseoliae
TTGATTTTCAGGTGCGAGAAGCACCTTTTTGTGCGTATTTTGCAAAAAATATCGTTTGCAACTCGGACCTGAGGCGTGGCTTTGTTCTCGGACCAATTTGTCAGCCTCGGCTACGCCTCGGCAGATAAATTAGCCCTCGCCCAAAAAGCCACGCCTTAGGTCCTAGTTACAAAATATACTATTTTCACCTGTTCATCATAATCCCAAGGTACGTAAGAAATCTGAACAGAAGGCATCAAAGCACTGGCTTGCATCCACCTGATCAGGAGATTTTTCGATGGCCAATCCGAGGAAGAGTTCTCGTTTTGCTTGTTGCCATTTCCCCCGACCATATCTGGTAGCACGTAAATGTATCCGTTAAGATTCATTTCGAGCAAATTCGTTACTAACGAGGGAAGTCCTTTGTCGATGCTCCAGTCACTGTCCTTGTCCAACATTCTCAGGAAAATGGGCAAACTTTGGGTTCCCCAGCCAGTTCGCACTTCGATGCTATTGCCGAAAAGTTTCGCTGCGCTTTTCACGTAAGACCGCGTGAAAATTCCTGGCTGAATCATCAAATCATCGTTGTTCAATGCGGGAACTTGTGGCAGATATGAAGTTTCCCCGGCGTCGAATTTGAAACTGTCGATTCCTAATTTTTGGAGATTTTTCAACTTGTCGAACCACCATTTCACGGCTCGAGGGTTCGTAAAGTCGACCACTGCTGCTTCGTTTCCTGTTAGTAAAAAAGGAAAAAAAAATGATTTGTATCAGCAAATACTTTGTTTTCTGCAATCCATGAAAATATTCCAAAATAAATACCTTGCCACCAAGAAGTTCGCAACCTTCCATTAACACTATGCACCAGGTACTTGTTGTTATAAGCTTCACTGTACGTCTCACATTGTTTATTTATAAACGGATGGACCCACAAAGTAATCCTGAACCCTTTTTTCTTCAAAACCGATATCATCTTCTCCAAGTTGTAGAACCTCGTCGTGTCAAACGTCATAGATCCGTAACAAGACTCCCATTTATCATCGATCTCCAACTGACTATTGTTGTATCCATTCGCCAAAATTTCCTCGGCAAATGTCCCAACTAACAAGTCGTTTATCTTCACTTGAAGAATATTCTTCGTCGACCAAATCGGATATTTTATCATCCTTTCATCCGGAAGTTCTTTGGGTTTCCCTAAGAAGTTGTTCACCGCGTTCAAATGCGCCGATTTCGGGTTATTGAACATTCCGATTTTGTAGTGCAACGTGATTTTCTCTCTTTTTCTGTAAGGATCTTGGTTTTTCGCGATTAAACAGAGATGGTCTTTTTTTCTGTGATTGAGGTCGACGAAAAGTGGATCGGATTCGTTGACAACGATGAAAACGCCTTTTCTCGATAACCAGTAACGTTCGGTAATGGACATTCTCGTGTAATGCATCGGTATGTATGGGTCTTTTTCGGTGAAATCGAATTGAGTTGGATAGTTGAGCAAATATTCTTCGTTTTCGAAATGAAAACAATCGGTCAGAGTGGCTGTGTTGTGCATTTTTCGGTAAACTGTGATGATTTCGGATTCTGGATCGGTTTCGATGACGGTGTGAACGAAGTTACTGTTGACGAGGCAGATTCGGTTTGGGCCGCAATTTATGGGGGAGGAAGAGATGACGTATTTTTTCATGGTGGTCTCAAAAACGTTTTTGAAAACTGTTCCATCTGGGAAGAAATAGTTGGGAATTTATGGGGAAAGTAGGGAATAAATTTTATTGTTTTACGAATGTTGTAGTAGGAGGGAGGGAAGAAAAATTTTCGGGAGGGACTTTTGAAGAAATATGTATATAAATTAAATAAATAAATGTATAAATAAATATATACTACAATATAAAAGTAATAAATATAAAAATATAAAAGTAATAAATATATAAACAAAAATATATAAATAAGTAAATGTACCAGAAATTTAGGAATTTGAGAGAAAATTTCTAGGAAAAAACTTTCAGGAACAGTTTTTTGAAGAAACATATTAATTTAGGACTTTAGAAATTGAGAAATTTTTTATCTTTTACAATCTGGTTTCGAGATGATAATTTTTCAATTTTTTCAAATTCTAGATTTTATTTATTTATTTATTTATTTATTTATTTATTTATTTATGATATACATATGTTGAAGTTATTCAGTTTTCGGAGTTCAAAAATCGTATGTTTTTTATATAGTGTTTCATGTAATGGAATTCAATTTCTGTGACTTTAAAGTTACTGAGGTAAGATTTTTTTTAAAGACATTTTAAAGTGTTTTTCATATTCTTTCAATATTTATATAACTTGAAACATATTTTGATATTTTTATGGAATTATGGATTTCTATATATTTTTATAGATTTTAGAGAAAATAATATTTGCACAATTTTTCAGTATCTTAAAAATTTCTATAATTTTTGTATTTTATGTTACTTTCTGAAATTTCGTAAAATTATAGAGAGTGGTTTTTTGAAAGAATATATTTCTTTTGGGAATCAGAAATTTTCAATGCTTGACAATTAGGTTACGGGATTATGATTATTTAATTTGTTTAATTTCTCGATTTTGATGTTATTCAACTTTTGGAGTTCAGAATCGTATCCTATGGTAACTATTTCATGTAATATAATTCAATTTTTGTGACTTTAAAGTTACTGAAATCGAGATTTTTTTAAAGACTTTTTCGAGTGTTTTTTATATTCTTTTAATATTTACATAATTTAAAACGTATTTCGATATTATTATGGATTTCTTTATATTTTTATAGATTTTAGAGAAAATAATATCTGCACAGTTTTTCAGTTTCTTAAAAATTTTTATCATTTTTATATTTTATGTTATTTTTCGAAATTTCGTAAAATTTCAGAGAAGGATTTTTCAAAAGAATTTATTTATTTCAAAATTTAGAAATTTTCAATGTTTGATGATCTGGTAACGGGATTATGATTTTTTAATTTTTAAAATTTCTGGATTTCGAAATTATTAAACTTTTGGAGTTCAGAATCGTATGTTTTTCATATAGTGTTTCATGTAATGGAATTCAATTTTTGTGATTGTAAAGTTATTGAGGTCAAGATTTTTTTTAAAGACTTTTAAAAGTGTTTTTTATGTTTTTTCAATACTTACATAATTTGAAACATATTTTGATATTATTATAGATTTCTATATAATTTTATAGATTTTAGAGAAAATAATATCTGCACAGTTTTTCATTATTTTAAAAATTTCTATAATTTCTGTATTTTATGTTACTTCTCGAAATTTTGTAAAACTTTAGGGAGCGGTTTTTCGAAGAAATATATTTCTTTTGGGATTTAGAAATTTTTAATGTTTGAAGATCTGGTTACAGGATTATAATTTTTTAATTTTTTTAAATTCTAGATTTCGAAATTATTTAACTTTTTGAGTTCAGAATTGTATGTTTTTCATATAGTGTTTCATGTAAGGGAATTCAATTTTTGTGATTGTAAAGTTATTGAGGTCAAGATTTTTTTTTAAAGACTTATTTAAGTGTTTTTTATGTTTTTTCAGTACTTACATAATTAGAAACATATTTTGATATTATTACGGATTACTATATAATTTTATAGATTTTAGAGAAAATAATATCTGCATAATTTTTCAGTTTCTTATAGATTTCTATAATTATTGTATTTTGTGTTACTTTCCAAAGTTTTGTAAAACTTTAGAGTGGGGTTTTTCGACGAAATATATTTCTTTCGGGGTCTAAAAATTTTCAACTTCTGACGTTCTGGTTATTGGATTATAATTTTTTAATTTTTCAAATTTCTGGATTTTGAAGTTATTGAATTTTTGTAGTTCAGAATCGTATGTTTTTCATATACGTTTTTCATGTATTGGAATTCAATTTTTGTAATTTTCAAGTTACTGAGATTCAGATTTTTTTAAAGACTTGAAGTATTCTTTGTATTCCTTCAGTTGAAGCATATGCTCATATTATTATGAATTTTAAGAATATCAATGAAAATAATATCTGCAGTTTTTCAGTATTTATCATAGATTTCTAGAATTATGGTATTTTATGTCATTTTCAAAACTTATGTGAAATTTTATAGTATTTTTATACATTTTATATACTTTTATGGATCACTCTAATGATAGGTAGAATAATTCAACGCTTATAAAGTATTGCAAATTTTAACGACCTAAAATATTTAAATTGATTTTCAGTATTTTTTACGTATTTTTTAATTTCATACTATGTGAAGAATTTCATTGTATTTTTATGGATTTAAGTATAGATTTTTCAAGTCACATTCTAAGTTTTATAATTTTTTGAGAAAATCATAATTATCTATATATTTATCAAACATTGAAAAATTTTTTTGTATTATTCTAGATTACTTTTTATTTTCGTAGAATACTATATAGATTTCTAAAATTTCATACTATTGAATTAAAATTTCGATAGATTTTCAGTATTTCATAGATTTCGGGGAAAATTCTACCTTTATACAGATTTCTATGTTTTAAAGGTTTCTTATAGTTTCGTATTTTTTTTTTTTTTTTATTATTTATACAATTTTAATATGTATTTTAGTATTTTTAAAGATTTTTATTACTTGTAGTATTTCTTCATTCAGGGTTTTTTATGCTCAGAAAATTTTTGTCTCTTGTTTTTTGTAATTAAAATATTTTGTTTACAATAGATTTTATTCGTTAATTTTAGTATTTTAACTTTTGGATATTCGTAACTTTACCAAAAAAAAAAAAAAAAAAATAGATTGTCACAACCTTTTTTTTTTAAATACTTGTTTTGTTATAACTATGAAATAAACTTATTTGAAATTGACAAGAATTGTTATTTAGTTACTTACATTGCAAAAAATAAGTAATGCAGAATGCTTTCAAAATTAAGTTTTTCAAAATGCTTTTTTTTAACTGAAAATTTTTGACCACTACAAATTATTTTTTCAAAGTTATTATGATTTTTTGAATTGAAAAAGCTCGTTACATCTTTCAGTCAGAAAATGTTTTAAAGTTCATCAGGCTCGATCGTTCGACAGTCAGTGCAATCATCAATAATTTAAGTAAAGTATGTAAGCGTGAATATTTAATAAGTCACACAATATATCAATACTGACCTTCTTTTGTAATGATGAAAAACACAATCCCATCGTTTATTTGGATCTCGACCGTTCCATTTTTTATATTTTGAATCAAATCAGGAGGAGGGCTTCTCGTCGAATTCACAGCATTTTTTATGTTTTCAAAAGCGCTTTCAAACCCAAAAAAGTTCAACGACGATTCAACACTTATAAAATACAATACGAAGATGTACAGATCTGGAAAAAATCACACACTTTTTATCTACGATTCACATTTCACGAAATTGAATTCTTGCTAGTATTGAAAAGTATTCAAAAGTTTTTCTTTTATTTATAAAAGTAACTTGTGATATTATTAATATTTTTGACCGTGAGTTATAGTTAAAAAACAAAACTCAGAAATGGTGTAACCATTGTTTAAACTATTATTAATTTTTACAAATGGATATTTTTGTTACAATGAACGTACGTTTGAATGTTAAGACTTCCATGTTTGCAACGATACTGAAAGCTTAGGTATAAGACAGGTATCGATTCGTCACACTTATATTCACTAGCGAAAGTTGCTAACTTTTTTACTTTGTCATAGCTCATGTGAATACGGAAGAGCATTTATTTACAAGTGCATTGTAACAATTGTTTTATCGATTTCTTAACATCGAAAAACGTCGTTAAAATATTAAAGTATTTATAATATTTTAGCGTCATATTTTCATAAATTTATCCAATTCTAGGAACGTAGGGAATCATTATAATTTTGAAATTCCCATGAAGACTGATATTCTGACAATTCACTGAATTTCGTGAAATTCAAATATTCAAGTAATTTTCAGAATTGTAGGATATTAATTGTTTAGGGAAAAATTAAAAGTTGTCAGATATTTGAAAATTTCAAAGATTGCAATGATTTCAAAATCGTAAAACTATTTATATGAATATTATTCATAATCTTCAATGACTACTAAAATTCAGAAACTTCGTCATATTTCGAACATTTTGCACACGATAGGAGTTTCGCGAAATTCATAAATTATCAATAATTGGAGAATTTTTATATTTATGGAAATTTTCAGCGTTCTGAAAATTTGCAACAAAAAATAGTCGACAGAATTTGTTGATAAGTATATATTAAAATTAAGAAATTATGAAAGTAAAGATGTTTCGACAATTTCAGAAATTTTATTTCGAAAATTTCAGAGATTGAAAGAATTTCAATATTGTAAAAGTTCACTCATTCCTATGAATATCATCCACATAATCGCCAATGATTTTCAAAATTCAGAAATTTTATCACATTTACAACATTTTGCAAACAATACGACTTTTGCTAAATTCATAAATTATCAATTGTTTGAGAAATATTAAATTTATAGAAATTTTAAGCGTTATAAAAATTTGCAACAAAAAAAAGCCGACAAAATTTATTGATAAGTATATTGAAATTGAGAAATTATGAAAGTAAAGATGTTTCGACAATTTGAGATATTTTATTTCGAAAATTTCGGAGATTGAAGGAATTTTAATATTGTAAAAGTTCACTCATTTTTATAAATATTCATGATCTTCGATGACTTTAAATTAAGAAATTTCGTCTCATTTAGAACATTCTGCAAACGATATGACTTTCGAAAAATTCATAAATTATCAATAATTGGAAAATTGTAATATTCATGGAAATTTTAAGCGTTCTGAAAATTTGCAACAAAAAGTCAATAAAATTAATTGATAAGTATATTAAAATTGATAAATTATGAAAGTTAAGATGTTTCGACAATTTCAGAAATTTTATTTCAAAAATTTCAGAGAGATGGAAAGAATTTCAATATCACAAAAGTTCATTTATTCCTATGAATATCATTCACAATCTAAAATGATTTTCAACATTCAGAAATTTTGTCACATTTAGAACATTTTGCAAACAATATGACTTGCGCAAAATTCATAAATTATCAATGGTTGGAAAATGTTCCGAGTTGAGAAATTTAGATTTATGGAAAGTTTTTAAGCGTTCTGCAACAAAATGTATTGATAAGTATATTAAAATCCAGAAATTATGAAAATAAAGATGTTTCGACGATTTCGACAATTTTATTTCGAAAATTTCACTTACTTCGAACATTCCGTCAAAATTTGAAAAATGTCAAAAATTTTGGAGATGTAAACCGTTTTTTATATAGACCTTAAAATGAACATTACTAATTACCATTCTCAATATGGAAATTTACTTATTATACTATCAAACTTGTTATTATATTGCAATGTTATCATGAACGTAATTTATTATGTTGCTACATGCAGGTATATCAACGAAATAAGCAAAAAATCCTATCATTAGTTAATTATCATCTTGATTGCCTTCCTAAAAAAGTGAAAAACCTAACAATAATATAAAAAAATAATATTATGTATAAATAATATTATATAAGAAAATAATTAACATAGAAAATCATTGAAATCTAAGAGAATAATATTATTAAAAAATCTAAATTATTGTAGTTATGATATAACAAACGATGAATTCTAGACTATCGAATTCTGACGAATGCATAGACTTATCAATATTAATATTACACATCTTTAAGAATACTCAATTAACTACGAAATTTCCCAAATATTAAAAAGTACAAAAATGCAAGAGTTATAAAAAGTATTTCTAATCTATGTAGATTCTTTTTCATAAATTATTCGCAACTTTTTCAAAACTTTAAAATTTGTCAAACCACTCAAGTAATTTTTATTACTATTCATCACTGTAAACCGAATAGAAATAATACTAAATAAATAGCACTTCTATACGATTGTTTGTGAGAACAGTTTTGTGCACACGAGCTTTCTGTATAGTTATTGAGGACGGCGTACACTCTAATTTCCTCTGCTGCGAGCCTCGAAAAAATGAAACGAGATTAGTTTCCATTCACGCCGCTAGAGGCTCCGCAGCAGAGCGCTTCTCGCATTTATAATATAGTCGTGGGTGAACTTAAGGAGCGTGAATTTCTCTGTGAATTTGTCTCCGTTCTAGAAATAATTATCAGTGTGTAAGGCAATATTCAAGGAACGGAGGCCAAGTGTTCTCAGGTTAGTGATATCATTGTATGGCGTTGTATTATGTTGAAATCAGCATGTTCCAACCATTACATTATAATTATTTATACTGTTTTCCCTTTTTGTGTGCCTGTGGGCAATTCCTAAAAAAGCAAAATGTAACTTCATCTCTCTTTATCTGCAGAGCTGATTGCTTTCGAATATATGAGTTCTCAAACTTTTCTTTAAACATAGTTGTCATTGTGTTGCGTTGTATTATGTTGATATAGCAAATTTCCACCACCCACCATTTGATGGCGTATTTTACTTTGCGGCGGGCGATTCCTTGAAAAGCAAAATGTAAAATCATCTCTCGTTTTCTGGGTGAGCTGATTGCTTCTGAATATCTGAGTTCTCAAACTTTTCTTCAAACATAGTTCTTATTGTATTACATCATATTATGTTTATTATTAGTTATTAAAATGGAAACCCGTTTTATGATATATTATAATTTATGAAATCCCATTTTATCCGTAAATCAGCATGAAGGTGTGGTTCTTCGTTCCAAGCAATATCATTCGAACTTTGATTTCGAATATATTCAGTTTATTACCGTTACGTCTACATACTACAGTGCACTTATTGACTCTTCTAATAAATTGCCCTATGAATTTCATCCATGAAGTTTCGGGATAATTATTTTTGATGACAATGTAATTTATGAAAAAAAAAATTTTATTTGCATGTAATACAAAGTATAACAAAAATTTCTCATTGTGTGTAGTTAATAAGCATTGAAAACCCTATAATTAAAATCATGAACGTATATTTTCATTTATGCATCACAGTAAGTTGACTTGTACATTCGTCGTGCTGTTGTAACAATAACTTTATTAAAACTACAGTTTCTAATGATGTTACATCATAATTTTGTGGAATATATTAAATTGTACGTCAACAGTTCAGTATATAAAAATCATGTTTGTGTAAATTGCAAACTAACCCAAAAATTTTGCATTGTGCGACAGTACTAAAAAAATATTGAAAACTGTAAATAAAATAATAAAAAAAAATCTTAATTGGAGAGTCACAGTGAGGCGACCTGAAAATTTACGGTGTTAATGAAGTAGTGAATTTCGAGTAATAACGGGTAATAACTGTTTTTGAAATACTTTATTGAAATTACAAATTATCATGACTAAAATTTATATAAAAAAAGTTTACAATAATGTAGATTCTAGAACATAAAATTTTATAAATCTACATAGTAATCGACAAAAATATTCGGAAATTATTTCAATTTCCATTCATACTGAAAATCACGAAAAACCCCTAAAATCTGCTAGTAAATAAAATCCATGTATACATGGATTTATGAATAATATTTTTTCAATACTAATAAATTATATTGATAACTATGTTTAATTTCAGAATTAATGAAATAAAGATAGTTCGATATTTTTAGCAATTTTATTTCGAAAATTTTACCTACTCCGAACATTTCGTCAAAACTCGAATACAATTCTGGTATTTTTCTTTTGTGTTTCAATTCAAGGGCTGTGACAGGAAAATATTGAGTTACTTACAGAAACAATTTTTCATCTTTAAAAAATGTAATGTGTTCTTTTTTTTCAAAAACGCACAGTTTTTTTTGTTAGGTTTGGTAGATTAATTTAATCTTTGAATAATTTTTAAATTCAAATTATTATCTATAATACAGTGATCGATTACGAATTATAAATGATAAATTAAGGATATGAAAATTGCAGACTCATATAAAATATCATAAAAATAATAAACTTATTTTAATTACACTCATAATTAAAAAAAAAAGTTTTCATCACAGTAAATGTAAGCTGTATTTTATTAATGAAGAATCGAAACATTCAGATGCTGACGTTATTATCTTAGAGTTGGATAAAAATATGACAACAACTAAAAATATTTTCAACAGTTTTTAAATTAATATGAAATTGAAGGTACAATTCATCGCTGAAAGTCTTATGTTTTAACATTAGATCAGAATATCTAAATTAATTGTTGATAGTCCAGAAATAGAACATCAATTTTTACTTACTACAAGTAATCTTCTCTTGCTTTTTTGGTAGAAAAATTCTATAAAAAACATACACAATGTCGAGAAAAATACATTTTAAACTCGCAGTTGATAGAAAATGAAAAAATTTTTATAGAAAAAAAGTGGTCATGTAAATTCTGACATTTTCATCAACGTGGATCTTTCTTCCCGATGAATTATGTTTATTGAATAATTGGATTCAAAAACACAATAAATGACAATCGAATTTGCTCTATAATTAGAAATATTAAAAAAAAAATCTTCGTAACGTTCATCGAAACTCTACAAGGATCAAAGAAACAATATATTGCTGAAGAATGTTTCCATTTCACGAATTACCAATCCATCCACCCTTCTTGACAGATGAAAAAGGCACGACGTTAGAAAGTTATAGTTCTCCCAGAAAACCCTCTCGTTTACAACTGGAGCGTGCCTCGACCCCCCCACCTTACATTTAACTCTTCAGCGACGATAATTTTTATTTTTTCGAATAAAAAATATGCTTTAAATGAACTGAATGTGAATAATAATTTCAATATAACGTTTTATTATATATACTGTAAGATTTATTAATTTCGATTATTTCGGGAGTCCTTCAATTATTGCATGAAATTATATTATATAATTGAATACTGATGATTATAATATAGATGTCAAGAACTTGATGCTGTAACATTAAAAAATGTATAGATTTTCAGTATTTCAATAGTTTTTTCTAAAAAAGCAATCCCAGGAACTTTTTATTATTTCCCAGATTTCTTGTACAGATTTTAAGTATTTTTTTTTGTTATATGTATTTTATTCCGTAGAATTCTCCAGTATTTTTATTTGTTACTTAAGAGATTTCAAGAATTTGATGCTTTCGAACTCAATGTTCCATTGATTTTCAGGATTGAAATAAATCCAGTAAAAACAGGAAATTCAAAATTCGTACTACTTACTTTGAATCTAAAAACTTAAGATTTGAAAGTGTACCATTCTAGAAACTCAGATTAAAATTATCAAAAATATTAGTTCGTCCAATGAAATTCTATTGATAACAAAAATTAACTTAAAAAATTAGCTCGCAAGCTTCCTGTTTTTTTTTTTTTTTTTTTTTTTTTTTTTTTTTTTTTTTTTTTTTTTTTTTTTTTTTTTTTTTTTTTTTTGTTTTTTTTTTTTTTTTTTCGTCCATAAAATACAAAAAATCAATGAAAAAAACCAACAATGTTTCAAATTTTGATGTTAACCATTATTCAGAAATGAAGTATTAAAAAAAATTTTTTCAGATTTGAGAAATTTTTGTATTGATTTTTCTAACGTTTTCTCACATTTTCGATAATCGTTCTACATTTTCAAACAATAAAATTTTTTGAGATATTTTTACAAATGCATTTTCTGGAAATATTTCCAACTTTAACATTTTCAAGAATTTTATACTTTTATTTGTGTTTTTAGAGAATTACTGTGAATTTTTAGAAATATTGAGTTGAAACATAAATTATTCAGTAATTTTTTTTTCAGATTTTGAGAATTAAAAACTTAAGATCCTTCACGAGAATATTTTTAAACAATGCTAAATCGAAACAATTTTTTAGGATTGTCAGTATGATTAGATTTTTCGCAAAATTTAAATAGTTAAGGAAAAAATTCTTTATTTCATAATATTAAGACTAATATAAAATTTACATTACATGAATATATTTTAGGATAGGTTTTTTCAAATTCCAAAAACTTGAAACTTGGAATCCATTATGAAAATTGAAACAATTTAAAACTGATAAAATTTATCACAATCATGAAATTCAATGTGTTGTTCGAAAAATTCGATAGTTCTGGAAGAAATCATTCTTGAGTTCAAAAAATAAACACCAATTTAGTGATAAGAAAAATTTGATCTATTTCAAACTTGAAAAATGCTTCAAATATCCGGAATTTCAAAGCTTTTTCCACAGTATCAAAGAACTTTTAAACCAGTGAACAGTGAATTTTTAGAACTTGAAATTTTAGAAAATTTTTATAATAACATCGAAAAAACTATAAGTAATAATTAATATTAATATTAATTATAACTATATAATTAAGTATAATATACTGTATTATACTGTATAGTATTAAGTAATACTCATACACAGGGTGTACCAAAATTCCCGTACCAAAAAGAAATCTAATATTCCTTTCTGAATTTCAAGTCGAAAAGTCCTTTACCACTTTTCAAAAAACTCAAAATTAAAAAAGTTATTCGAGTTTGAAATCTGAGAAATCTGATGGGTTGAAACTTTTAACTCGAATATCTTTTTTGATTTTGAGTTTTGCGAAAAGTGGCAAATGACTTTTCGACTTGAAATTCATACAGGAATATTATCCCTTGCAGTTTTTCGAGCGCATAATTTACGTCTCGCTTATGCGTCTTTTGTGCAAAATAAGAGCATCAGCTTTTTCATGTATTATGGTCAAATGCAGACATATGGACAATCCAGTTATCCAACAAAAGTAAATAAAGGGTTTTTTTGACCTCATTTGTTATTAAGGAACGTACAAACAATAATAATTTACTGATAAATTCATTAAACGAAAGCAGTGGATTGACAAACGCATTTGCTAGTGCGCACCTTTATGCGCATGACGTTGGCGCTTGGATTTTTTAAAATATGAAAACCTGTTGTTACTGACAGAGTGAAAGAAAATATACTTCATAATTTAAGTTTTTGTTAATGTGTTGTGTAGTTAGTACTTTAATATTTGGATATTATTTAATTTTACATTTACATTGTAACTTATGGAATTTTTGCTGATTATTATTGTAATTGAGGGATACAATATAAATTTTGTATCGAAATACTTCTTATTTCTCATATAGACTGTTTATTTATTTTTAACTCATCTTCTTCAAACAAAAATTTGAACTTCAGTGAATTGGAGATTTATATCAATTACCAAAAATCACAAAATATGAAAAATGTAGAAAAATTATAAATACGTCAAAATTTAGAGAAATTAGAAATTCAGATGTTTAGGAAATGTTACAATTTCAAAATTTACGTTATTTGTAACATTTAAACGGATTTCGTTATTCCATCATTTCATTCATTTTTTCCACTACACATAGGAACTCCATGAATTATTATAATTTCCACATTTCCAAGAAGACTGACATTCTGAAAATTCTCCAAATTTTGTAAAATTCAAATATTCAAGAAATTTTCGATATTGTATATGTGGTGGGTAAGGTAAATTCGAAAAGTTGTCAAGACATTTTTAAATTTCGGACATTAGAAGAGTTTCAGTATTGTAAAGAGTCACTCATTTTTATGAATTTTGAGTCTTCTATATGAATTTACAAAAATCGCAAAATTGGAAAAATGTAGACAAATCATAAATACGTCAAAATTCAGAGAATTTGTAAATTCAGATTTCCTAAACTTAGTAATTTCATAATTCACATTATTTTTAATATATAAGCAGATTTTGTTATTCCATTATAATTTCCTAAATTCATAAGGGAAATTCTAAAAAATTTCTGAACTTTGAACATTTTGGCGATTGCAGGAATTTCAATATTTTAAAAAGTCACTTATTAATATGTATTTTGAGGCTTCCATCCCAGATAGCACCGTGGCACAGGCAATTTAATTGTATGCTCGTGACTCCGAACATTTGCGTGGTTTTTGACTCGGATATGGTGTTAATTTAGAGCAACACTCCATGACACCAACTTGTTACTACCATTCGCCGCTTATATGACATCAAATGTCTATCAACGTATTCCGTCATAACCAAAGGTTAATTTGGACGCATCTTGCCATAACAGAGTGATGTACATTATTTTAGACCTAAATTTATTGCGCAGTTATGACGCGATAATGACGTTAGGATCAAGTATAACTTGTTGCCGACAAAACCAAAGCCTAATGTGTCAGTACCTTGT